>CAJNJA010024253.1:0-12224 GCA_905231915.1 Symbiodinium necroappetens | reverse complement strand
TACATACATACATACACACATACTTGTATATATATATACTATGCAAAGTAGACTGTTCACGAATCTTATGGAGATTGTTTTAGAGATGTGGAAACAAGTACATACTCCGGAAAGCAGCATCAGTACGTACACAGCAGCTTATCACTTTTAAGGGCAGTGGTTACTTCACAGGGCCTTGGCCGGAGTAGGTTGAAACGTAGAGATGACAAATTCACAAGACCAGCGTTCACATCTGTGACTGACACGGTTTGTTGCATGCAGATCCAAGTCCCAGATGCTGAAGCAGCCTTCCTGCATGAGGAGTTTGACTTCGCATCAATGCCTCCACCGTCGAAAGCGTGCGGGTCTCACGATGCTTCAGCTTGCAGCATGATCACTCAAAGTGTGTTGGGAATGGAGAGCTGTGGGCGAATGCATGTCAAAGCCTCGATACTGCACCTTCTCACTGGTTTCGTGAGTCCCCATCCGAATTTTGTGACTGCTTCCCGCAGCAGAAACTCAACAGAAAGCCTGGCTACAACAAGGGGGAGATACGGGGCAGGTGGCTTTAAGTGCGGGAGCACGGAGTCGACAGCAGCAGCAGCAGAATCAGCTTCATCGCGACCAGAAGCATAGAATCAGCAGCGTAATGCGTACTACAGCTATGGGGGGGGGAGTGTGCGCTGAGAGTGGTGGCAGTTATTGGCTCCGTCGTCGCCCGTTAACGCAACAGTGTTGAGCACAGGTACCACGATCAGCATTACCATCACCATTGCCATCAGCGAAATCAAACAGTGGTGCTCCATAATGCTTGATCTGGCTTGAGCCTGCAACCAGAGCAAAGTGAAGAGAGGCAGCCGAAGAACATGGGCGTGAAGTCAAAGATGCCCCGCAGTGGTCAGCGCTGGCGGCTTCTGGGCAGCATCCCGCAGTCTTGAAATCACAGGGCCTTATGCCCACCTTCAATTTGAGCCCTAAAGACTGTTGCGCTGCCCGACCCCGTGCCTGCCAGGAAAGAACACGCTTACACCTGGGGTTGTAGTTGGGGTATAAGGGGCTTTTTGCAAATCAGGGGTCCTCTTTGAGGTACATCGTGGCTTATTAGCATTTGAATTCAGACTGGAAGGTTGAGCCCTGTTGAGGTCGGCAATGAGGCTTAGATCCATTTTTTGTAGATTCAGATACAGAAGACGACGTCACCGGGAGACTGATTTGAGAGTTACATCCCCGAGGCGTTGTGGGGCTTACTGTAGGTGTTAGGATTTTGGTATTTCTGATTTAGGGTTAAAACAAAAGGTGCTGCTTGCTCACCTCCCTAAAAGCAGAGAATGTTCAGACATAGTGGAGGACCTGGCAGTTGCCCAAGTCCTGCATCGTCCCAGTGCCATCAGATATTGGAGCCAATGATTCTGAGAGGTCAGTCCTTATAAAACCCGAAACCCCATGTAAACCCTATATACACCCTGAGTAAAGCTCGTATGCGCCCTTATAAACTCTATATAAGCCTTATACAAACCCAAAAAACTCAAAAAACATGTAAAAAAACAAATAAATAAATATATATATATATACATACAACCTTGTAACCCGTAGCCCGAAACCCTGAGCCTTAAATCGAGCCCTAAATCCTAGACCTTAAGGCCCTAAGCCCTCAACCCTAAGCTCGAAGCCCCGAGGTTCGAACAGCTCCTGGTCGTTGATGGGAATGCGGCCTTAGAGCTCGCAGCATCCTTGCATTGGGGGGGGCGGGGCCTCGGGAAGAAGCTTGGTTGAGGGTTTCGGGGGTTTAGGGGTTTAGGGGGTTTAGGGGTTTAGGGGGTTTAGGGTTTAGGGGTTTAGGGTTTAGGAGTTGAGGGGTTCAGTGTTTCGGGGCAGTTTGGGACCTGCGGAAACTGTGGTCTGCTTGAAGCAGTGGGACTGACATGTTCGCAGTGCCCAGCTTGAGTTGAAAAGGATACCTGTCGTGAATGCAGATGTTGTATCCTGGGTATTGTTGGACGGCCTGGCTTGCGGACATGGACAGTTGAATTCAGAATCCGCCATGATCATGCAGAAAAGCATGCACAAATGATCGATCAGGCATACAAGACGCCGCAGAAAGACCAAGATGATGGAAGCTGGAGCGCCTACATCCCGAATTTTTGGACTCCTGGACCTACTGGTCTGTTGCCTTCTCAAAGCTTCGGGTGCAAGACATTAGGGTCGAAAGTCCCAAATCCCGACAACCGGAGCTTTGACCTCAATGGAGCTCGTAAATCCAAACAGCTCCAACATGGCCTTATCTCGGGCTGAACCCCAAACCTTGAACCCTAAACCCAGTCAACGCTCACCAAACAGAAGAGAGTATACCAAAACTAGGCATTAGCAGGCCTTTGCCTTTAGCGAAGAGTTCGTTAACGGCGGTCCTCCTAGAGGGTACTTTTATGTGTGTTCTTTCAGTCAGGTATTAACAAGCGATGGCTGTGACAGGTCACAGCACATGCGACAGTGTTGAAGCGTTTCCTGCTTGCTGCTTGCAGCAGGGTCCAGTAGGGTTTCACACCTCGGGGTGGGTTTGGGGTTCTTCACGACGTGGCTCATCGTTCCGCCATTGGTGTAGTCACTGGTTGGGGGTCAGATGGACTGGGATGTTTGTTTGAGGAGTTGAGGAGCTCCTTTCTAGAGCCGTACAAATAAAAAGCACAGGGACACCTTTCTTAAAGGAGCCAGAGGCTACTGGCCAGCATCGAACCTCAGCCTCAGTCTTCCCAGACTTCGAAATCCACAGCGTTTGTCGCACTGCGATTTGCACTAACTGTGCGTGTAGTGCTGGCTGCCCAAGGAACACCCTGTGAGAAGTTTGCCTGAGACCTCCGTGTGCGGCTTGTACAGGTGACCAGCATAGGAATGGGCCGGCAAACTGCTCTCGCAGAGTTGGCAGTTGCAGCTATCAGTCTCTAGATTTCGTCGATGCCGAAGTCGTCGAGAGTGTGCATCGGTGTCACTGCCACAGGTTGATGCAAGTGACAGCTCTAACTGCCACGTGTCTTTAACCGGCTTGCTGCTGCTTGTTGCCAAGAGTCAGCAGCCGTCAGTTTCAGTTTCGCGAGGGCTTTGTATAGCGATGTCCTCGGCAATGTTTATGCCATTTACACATAGCTTTCGCCGTGTCCATGCGCTGTTCCAGTGCTCGATAGTTGACACCCGAATCTAAAGCACCTGCCATTTCTTGGCACAGACTCGGCCCTCTGTTGGCTGAAGACAGAAGCAAAACCTGCACGGGGGATCTGCAACAGTTCAGTCTATGGGCCGCCGTGTTAGATCAGATCTCGTCTCGGTCGCTGGTCATAAGACAAGCACGAGAACCGCCTCCTAACAAATCTGCAGGGCCCCGAAGGACTCCCTCCCAGAGCCATACAGAACTCCATCCCTAAACCCTAGACCCTTAAGTTCTGAAGTTCTCAACCCTGATCTCTGGTGTTGGAAGCCCGATGTCCTCATCCACACCTCAGGCACTCTGATGATGCCAGTGGAGCTCCGCCGGACCGAACTCCGGCGTCAAAAAGGCTCAATAAGATACCCTTAAGGAGGTTTGCACAAGGGTTTATAAAATCGTGGGATTCGAACGGGGGTTTGGGTATATTACTTGTATCTTCTAAGTTACAAGGCTTTCAGGGAATAAGATATCACTGGGATTCGCAGGGGATTTGGGTTGCAGGGCTTTGAGGTTCAGCGTATAGCCGTTTGCAATATTGCTTTGCAGCCACTCTTTCCGTGCCTCACAGGTTCGGTTGGAAGGTGTCAGTCTAACGATGCTCCTGGAAGTTTACCGCGCAAAGTGTTACATTAAGGAAGGCCGAGCCTGAGACGCTGAAAAGGCATTGCAACTGTTTTGGACCCTGCGAACCCCGAACCCCGGAGAAGACTGCTGGATAGACTTTCCCTTATACCGTGCCGCATTGCTGCGCCCGATGCTTCGCAGTGAAGCATCACCCACAGATCATGATAAGCCTGGGATGACTTTCGAGATCCGTTGCATGCAAGACTGGCGGCCAGAGACTCATGGTAATGCCCCCGGAGGGCTGCACAGGACAAGGGCCGCAGAAGACTGTGGAACCTTCTGAATTCCATGGGGCTCGTGCGCAGGCTTCGACTGCCAGTGCAAGCGATGCACTCTCGAAGCTGAAGCTGTGAGTCTCGTCCTGGCACTGGGTCATCTTTCGCTGTGGCTTGCGGATTCGGGTGCAGGGATCTGAGTTCAAATCATTGGCGGCTTAAGGCTCTTCTCGGGTGGAGTCGAGGACACCTTTGCCAGTAGTAATTCGGGAGGTTGTGTTTGTCTGTCTGTCTGTCTGCAGGCATGCATATCAATATCCATATGCATACACGGTGCATGAAAAGGCAACTCCAATCCTAGTTGCGCTGCCGTATATGTTTTCAACTACCAGTGCAGTTTATGACTTGTCAACCCAATAGCAGTCAGCAGCACTCGCAAACCTAAGTCCGGCAGAGCTGGCCCAACGGCTTCTCCACGTGCAGCAGCGTGCTGCCAAGTTGGCGCCTGGGCATGCGCATGTACATGCATTCATGTATGTATAGAATCGAGTACATCCCTTTCAACTGAATCTGTCGGCCGATGTATCAATCTCTCTAGTAACCTGTCTTTCCATATATCTCTCCCTCCCTTCCTCTATCCATATATCTACTTATCTTATCCTGTCTATCCACGTGTCTGTCTATCTATCCATCTTTCGTTCTTTCTATCTGTCTATCTCATTCTATCTATCTATCTGTCTATCCATCTATAAATCTGTCTATCTCATTCTAGTCTATCTATCTATCTACCTATCTACCTACCTATCTATCTATCGCCCTATCCATCTATGTAAATCTATCTCTGCATCTACCAATCTGTCTGTCTGTTTGTATTAGTGTATGTCGGTGCCTCTTAAGTTATAGTATTCAGTGATAGTTTATGCTTATCTGTTACAGCAGATACAGGATGGGGTGTTTACGATGCACGGGCTTTTAGGCGTTGACCATTACCTTTTTGCTCCAAGACTTGCAAGACTCGTATCCCATATCACGTCGAACTTGCTTCCGTGGTAGCAAGCAGCAGCTTAAGCAGCATGTCAGCAGATCAGCTAACATGTGTGTATAATGATACACATATACATATACATCTATATACACATATGTACATACACACATAATGCGCATGTATAAGCCCCGCGCATGTATACAAACACATAAGCATTCATCTATCTACGTGCCTACAGATTTAGCCAGATATGCAGGAGCCTACCTTCATATGGCTCTGCATTGATTCACAAATAGATGGATGGCGAGCAGGTTTTCAGCGGTCTATAGGCCGACAGAAAGAGAGATAGGTACTAGATAGGTAAGTAGGTAGATGGATGGGTAGTTATAGAGGTATATACGTAGGGGGGGATAGATAGATAGACAGAACCGGCATAGAGCTAGATAGGTAGATAGATCGATAGATAGATAGATAGATAGATAGATAGAAAGATAGATAGAGAGGGAGGTAGTGAGATAGACAAACGGACAGGTAAGCAGTTTTTTTGTGTGTGTAAGTATTTATGTGTGTATATTATACATATATATATGTATATTATTCTGTATTTATTCGCTCATTTGTGTGAATATCTGTGGACCTGCCCTTGCCGAGGAGCTGAAGCCTGAAGACTTCTTGGCAGCCTTGGACGAGGCAGGAGCCAACCGAGTCACGTACACACTGCTAGAGTTCAGAAGGCCGTGAGTATACATGTACATCTGTAGTTATCCATGCAAACACACCTAGCCATGGGATGCAATTCTACAAACATACATGGTATAGAATGCGATAATTCGGCATAGACATCATGCAGTCGTATGCTACGCTGATACCCGAGACAATGTTCTGCTAAACATGAGCTCGCCCCTCCTGAATTCAACATGCTCCCAAGCCGTCAGACCTTGAGCAGGCATGATATGTTGCCCCTCGGCCCTCCCAATCGGTCCTTGCCGCCTTCGCAGTCACAGGTAGCGGCCGTCACACGTTCGGACCCGAGTCGATTACGTTGCGTCTTACTTGGGAGCGACACCAGCGTTTATGTGTTTGCAAGGGCAGCTGCATTTGCGCATGCAGGCGGTAACGTGGGCGGGTGGGTGACTGACTAAATACATACTTTCACGGCGAAATGTGCCTTTGCAACATGACTCCCTCCAGGCTTGCATGTCCTTGTGTGCACATGCATGCGATGCTGTGTAATGGTATTGGTAGGTGTATATTATACACTTACCCATACCATTACACAGCATCGCATGCAGGTGCACACAAGGAATATGTATGTATATATACATACATGCATACATGCATGCATACATACATACATACATACATACATACATATCTATCTCGATCTGTGTGCTTTCACATGATGGCATAATGCGAGCAAGCAGCACCTTCGAATTAGACTTGTAATTTGCGTGTGCGCGCTGCAGAGGTGTTCGCCAACCCAGTGTTCATCCAGGGGTGATGTTCTGTTGTTCAGGTTTGTTCTTTACTTATGCCAGGTCTTCGAGCAGATATTTCTTTCTATGCGTGACTACATACAGCCTGTTCAGGTCGCGAGATCAGCTGCTGCGCATCACGCTGGGCTGCAGCGACCCCAGGTGCGGATGCAGCCTGCGTCACAGAGGCCTGACAGGTTCAAATTTAGGAGTATCGACGTTATTCTGCTGGCTTGTTTTCAATGGCCATCGTTACCTGAGACAGGACCGTCATTTCCACACGCGAAAGCTTGTTGGAAGCCGATCGATGCCATATCCCCAACGAAAGCATGAAGACTGGGAAGCGATGAAGGGTAGTCACTGCTGTGCTTCTCAGCGAGGTTGTCCAAAGCAGGACTGCTCTCTGAACTTACTGCTGCTGCTCTTGCTGTTATTGTGTTCATGGTGGTGGCTGTTGTGATTTGCAACCCTTGCGGAGAAATCTGGACCGATGTGATCCAAAGCTGGGCCCCCCTCTTGGCCTAAGACCTTGCCGGATCTTTCCTGGGCACTGACAGAAAGGCTTGCGGCTTGCAAGTCATGAGTCAGATTGTAGTCCTGGGTAGGATTAGCTTCAACTCCACCAGAGGAGGTTAGAGTGCAAAGTTGACAGGCGCAGTGGGAGAACGGAGGAGTGGAAGCAAGAGGAGGAGAAAGAGCTCCGAAGGGTTGGAGCAAGTTTGCCAAGTCGAAGAATGGAGGTTGAGAGAGGAGCAAGAGGATTGCACAGTGCAGTGGGAGACCGTAGAAACCAAGCAAGAGGGCAGATCGGAAGGCTAGGCAAAGTTGATAGATGCAATGGGAGAGGGAGGAGTTGAAGAGGAGCAGGTCGGAGATGAAGGGAGTTGAAGTGCAAAAGTCGATAACTGCAGTAGGAGACTGGAGTCGAGGAGGAGGAGGAAGTAGGAGATCGGAGGGATTGGAGTGCAAAGTCGACAGCTGCAGTGGGAGACTGACGTAGTTCAAGTTCGCTGGAGTGCAAATCGACAAGTGCAGCACCCGACATGTATGCATCACTTTACATATGCATGCCTCGGAACCCCCAGTAAACAAGCGCAGGCTCTGCTAGCCAGCTATGCATCGGTTTTCGTTGCGCGCGCCATGGCCACAGAACAGGCGTTGGGGTCAAGTGGTTTAGGCCCCCAGAATCCCCCAGATTCGTGGATTCAAGGTCAAAAACTGGGTTTGGGGGTACAGGGCCTCGCGTTTCGGGGTGTAGGACCTAGGTTTTTAAAATGGGAACATGGACCATGGACCTTGGGCAGGGAGATTTGGCTGCAGCCTCTGGAAGCCCTAGAAAACGCCAATGTCTCTGGAGGCGTCACCCCTGAGCAGCTCATCCGATATGGTACTTCACCCTTATAACCGTAAGCTTTTAAGAATCCTAAAATAACCCTTGGCGTTGAGACCTTCGACCCTTTCAACACAGACACCGAAGAAAAGAAGTGAACATGAGACTAAAAGCTAGCATCTACTTCCATCCATACCAAAAACCACTGAATCCCAAACGCTAAGCCCAAAACCCTGAAACCAAAGCCCCTAAACTTAAGCCCTACATCCGCAACCCTGGATCCAAAGCCTCAGGCCCTGAACACAGAGAAGAGCTGGTACTAATTTTTGAGAGCTATGCAGTTATTATCCCTAAACCCTAGACCCTACTATTATAAAAACAGAATTATCAAGAAGACAGAACAAAGAGCTCTGAAGATGCAGGCTGCCGGGCCCAGTCGGTGTTTTGAGGCCTGGGACGAAGCTCCTTGGCTCCCTGGCTCCCTTCGCCTTGGGCTCCAATTTTTTGATAGGATTTCAGTTGGTTTCTGTGATGTTTCCAGAAAGTCTGTAGTTTGGAAGTCATATAGGTCTTGTAAGCAATTTCGGATGCCTTGGTATCTAATGCGCAGCCAAGGATCTGAGGCTAAAAGCATTTAAGGTGCTGGGAGGAAAGTCTTAGGGCTGCGGCTTAGAACGGGTTCGGATTCGGGGGGCCAATGCTTGGTGGGAAGAGGAGATTGAACGCGCCTGGGTGTTGAGCCTGGGCTTCAAGGCTTCAAAAGTTTCGTCGAGGAGCAGGTATCACGGGTCTCACCAAAGGCATCAACATCAGGATTTAGTTAGTGTGAAGGAACAAGAGGGTCTTGCAAGAATTGGTTCGCACGGACTTTACCATTTACAATGTGGGCTCGGATGCCACCAAGTGCCATGAAGTGCTAAACGAGTGCCGATGCCCGCACTTGCTCTCACGAAACTTCCAGTGTGAAATCATGGGGCCGGAATCAAGCCCAGGATCATTTTACCTATGAGCACGAACAAACTTCTGTGTCGTGAAAGGCTATGAGGCCATATGCTAGTTAATTAGTTAAGATGTGCAGACTACAAGAAAACTACTCAACCGTTCGTCACGGCTGTGCTGTTTCACATGGGTGCACGCATCTGCTCCAAAGCACCTCAATCGGCACTTTGCAACGTGCATCACTTAGCGTATAGAAGCGAATGTGTCTGTTGCAGTCCCCAGGCCATTTATAGCATAAACCCCAAGATCCTATTCTGACCGTTAAGATCCTCATCCTAAAGCCCTAAACCCTAAACCCCAAAGCCCTAAAAAGCTTAAAACCCTAAAAATGTTAGACTCTCAGTCCCCTGGAGGTGTGAATGCCAGGTCTTGCTTGTAAGCCGACTCTGGAGGTCCAAGAAGAAAGCAAGCCCCCAAAAAATTCCCAAAGCTCTCTTCTTAATGGTTAGGGGTTTAGGGTTTTAGAGTTTATGTTTAGGGTTTCCAGGGCCTTCAGGCCACTTAATAGTACACGCTAAAACCCAATAAGACATCACGGCTTCTTGCGAGGTCTGCAAGATCCTACAGAAGGTCGAGCCCTGCTCACCAAACCACCTCCACGCAGTCACCCGGCGGCTTTCCGACTTCATTCGGGTTTAGGGTGTAGGGACTACCCGAATACGCAGACAGAAGCCGTAGATGATCCTGGCACTCATGTCGAAGCCCTGAAGCTTGCAACATAAACTCGGCCGGCGAATCGTGCGACGGGGCAGCACAGAGAGGTTCTGGGACGGTGGTTTAGGGTTTTTGGCTGGGTTTTTGGTTTAGCGTTCTGGGATGGAAAGTCTGAAAAGCTCGGCGCATGTCCATCCAAAGAGGCTCTTTCACACACACACACACAACTGCCTATGTTCAGTATATGCATACTCATTGTAGAGCAATACATGTGTATGCATGTGTAATTATATGTGTATATATATATATGTGTGTGTGTATGTGTGTATATATATATACACGCACATAGATATTGATGTTGGTCTACATTATATCGCAACATTCAGTGATCGCACATGCGCAGTCTGTTCAATAAGCTGCTGTAGCCTCGCAGGGAATCTGGGGTATTGGCAACATGCATCCGTTCAAGTTTCCTCAAAACCCTAGGCCAGATGAAATTCCCCAGTGCCTTCGTCTTCGAGGGCTGCGATGTCCCCTAAACCCCAAACCCTAAACCCAAGGGTTATTGCACTTTAAAAAACAAAACCCCTGTAAACCTAAACCCTAACCCTAAACCCTAAACCCTGTAAACCCTAAAACCGCAGCAAGGCCTTTCAGCGCTTCCTCGCTGCGTCACCCGCAGCTGCACCAGAAGCTTTGGATCAGGCTGCGAAGGGTTTAGGATTCAGGTTCAGGGTTTAGGGCTGACAGGGGCCATAGAGGGCCTGAGTGCTGACAAATGGGTTTGGGGCTACATTGTGCTGTAAGTAGAATAGAACTTTGAACGCTGAGGAACAGTATTGGCAATGATTGCGGCTTATTTATATCTATACTAGACTGTCGGGTAATATGTACAAGGGTACTAACATGCTCGCTACCTCTCTCTCTCTCTACCCCTCTGCTCTTATCTTGAAAGTAGTGTTAAATAAAGACATGGAGCTGTACAGACAGACAGACAGACAGACAGACAGGCAGACAGACAGACACACAGACACACAGACACACAGACATAGGTGCAGACATGGGTGCAGACATATGTACATACATGCACAATTAAATAAACACGCAGTCGTTGCTATATAATACAGACACATGCCCTGCCTTGCTCATATGTGCCGACATATCCATGCCGTTGTAGCCCAGCTCTGCAAGCCTCGTGAGCTCTAGAATCTAGGCGAATCGAGGACACCCTAGCTCTCGCGGGAAGTGTAGCTCCGCTTACATGCTGCATTGGGCACTCTAGCCGGCTACCACTACCAACAAGTTCATGCAATGCATCAACTAGATGCCTGAACTTCGCTGCATGAGATCTACAGCCCAAATCGTATCATTATGTTCCGCATTCCAAGCAAGAGGGGGCCTGAGGATATTGCTCCCACCCTAGAAAATCCCTCATGGACTGAACAAGGTGTGGTCGGCATGGCTTCTTGGTTTCCTTGGCTGGGGGGAGCGATGTGTGTCAGATTTTTAGCTTTGAGCACAACTCTGGCCCCGATGAACAACTATATCTACAGCAACACTTGTGTCTTGTTGTGTATACATGTATGCATACATGCTATCTACTTGTGTATGCATGTATGTATGTATTACAGATTTCGTACCTATGTGATGGAGCTAATGCCTGTCATGTGTATGCATTCCCTTGTTGGCCTTGGGCATCCGGATTGACTTCTACGGCATTGGCAACAGCCCGCCAAATGGGGAAAGGTGCTTGCTGTCTTAAGGCCTCATGTCGCGCGTTCGGGTCGTTCGCAGGGCAGGAAAATATTAAATAGTACCTCGCGTGAATTTGGAGAACACATTGACATTGCAGCCATCTTCGAAAAGCCATGCTATGTCCGTCATGCATGGTGATCTTCGCATGCTGCTGGTGTGTCTGCATCCAGCGGCACCCCAAGGCTTGGTCGCCACGGCGTTTTGCAGGCAGCATGTCTGCTTAAACCGAGATGCTGAGCGTGTTGCCAAAACCATGTTTTTCATGACGTTGATCATGCATAAAGACCCGGATCCGTCTTGGCCCGGAGAAGCATTATGGCATTGGATTGCTAGAGATCCAAGTGCAATGTGCCTAGTGTCTTTGCGTGCTTGCATACTGGTTGGAATCGAAGTGCAATTCTGGGACAGTCGAGGTCAGCGACCACGCCGACTGGTCTGCTACTGGACATTGAAGGAAACAGCAAATTTGTAGGCGAAGAGGTCTGTTTGTCGCACTTCGTGCTGGTCGAATGCTCGAGCATACGTAAAATACATTAGAGTATATTTAATGAAACAAACAATACACATAGGTGCATAAATACATACATGATACATACATACATACATACATGCATACATACCTATATACCTACATACCTAGTTGCCTACATACCTACGTACAGACACACCTATGCCCTTACCTACAAGAAAGCAGACAGACAGACGGAGAGACAGACCAGGCAGACAGCCAGATCAGACAGACGACAGACCAGACGGAACAGACAGACAGAGCCGGAGAGACAGAGGGACAGAGAGACAGACAGGCACACAAACACAGAAATGCACGCAGATACAAAGGTAGTGTTAGTTAAACACATGCCTTATCTACACGCATGTCTTTCATTTTTCTCCTTTATAACATGGAGTTCAGTCTGTGTTTCATCGTGCTTAGGACTCAAGGACGAAAAACACTTTCTTATCTTCCCAAGCTATACCGCGAAGTCGAAGGAAGCATGTGTTTGAAGACTCGCGT
>CAJNJA010024252.1:0-65575 GCA_905231915.1 Symbiodinium necroappetens | reverse complement strand
CGCCCCAGCAGGGGTCGGCGGATTCTTGTATGTATCAGGAACTCTGCCGGGCTTGCAAAGGGATTGTAACATAAGGCCTTGTAAGGCGTTGATTCGTGTAGGCTTTGCGCATTCTGAAGTGCTGCGCTAGCATTGCAAACAAACAGCGAGTTCTGCGTAATCAGGGCATGCCCGAGCCGAGATCGCTGCACATGCTGTGCTTGCTTGGTTAAACAACACCAACCCCCTAGGCCCTCCATTCTGGGAAAGCTGGCAGGTTTGCAGCCGGTCTCTTGGGGCAGCGGGCTTGGAACGGGAGTGCCCCGGGAGAGACGTGAGATTCAGGATTTGGGCTTCAAGAGCTTGCGAGATTCTTGAAAGCCAAAGGGGCATTGTTGGACAAGTCAGGGCCGTGTATCTTACCCTGCGACTGCCCTTCAGCCCCAACTCCAACTTCGCGCCGGGCACCCTCCATCAGGTGGCAGGTAGGCTTTTTCAGCAGGATGACCTGGAAGACCATGTTCTGACAACAGCCGTACTTTGAGCTCTTTTTGTTTGGTCACGGTTTGATTGCATGGCTTCACGTGGCAGGGAGCGCCTAGGCAGAGTGACGGAATCCAAGGTACTCAATATGCCCCAGCGCAGCCCCGTGTACCCCAACATAGCCCAATCCAGTCAATCATTTGGAACCCCTTATTTTGGGTTCTGCAGCGGATAGCCATGGACGCAGTGGCGCGTGTCTTCCGGGACCGGAGATGCTTGTGCAACGCCCCTTCACACTCAAGACAGCCCAATACCTGTAAGTATTTTCAGCGGAGCTTCTGCTATGTGCAGAGTTTGCATCGTAGCATCCTGACTCGAAAGGTTAGCACGGTTCAGGGATCCAATCCTCCAGCATCATTCATGTTTGCCGATGGTATATTGCGAAAACAAACAGTCTGCCCCCAAAGCTTTCGCCACAACCATCTCCATGCTCTCTTCCTCGTGCTTTAACGATGAGATCGCTTCCTCTTCTTATGACTGCCTTCGGCAGTCTCACGCACCGCACACGCCATGCCAGGAGGCTTGCCCGACTGGCACCACCGAGCTCGCCAAACTGCGCGAGGTGCCTTTGCTGAAGTGATGTGGACCTTCACGTCGTAAGCCCACCTAGTTTGAGCCTGGTTTCGGGCATCGACACGGCAGCGGCTTTGATCTTTGATGTGTAGCTGGACCTGCAGCAGTTTTCGAATCATGTACCGAACTGCGAGAACTTGGTGGCAATGTGTAATTGCCTTTACCATGAGCAGGCGCTGTTGATGATCGCCCAGGTGCTCTCGGCGGGACTTGGTTTCGATGCATGTCATCTGTTCTGTGACAGCATAGGTGCTCTGGCAGGCACGCCTGGCGTTGGATACCAAAGCAGTGCACACTTTACGTAAACACACCGGTTGGTGGCGGAAGAAGCAGCAAAGGAGAACGGGAGGAGCAAGGTGAAGGAATCAAGAGCAACAGCAGAGCTGCGACTTACGACTAGGAAATGTAGCCGCGGTCACGGAAATCGTGTGTTTAGTCAGAATGGATGGTTGAGGCGCGGGTGAAGAAGGGTTTTGCTCGTACTTGCTGTAAAGTTTCGATACAGACTGCCGTGTTCTAGAGTCATCTGGATGCCAGTGCCTGCATGTAGTCCAGTGGAGACGGTCTGCCTTCGTTGCTCATGCGCCTGAAAGTGCCCGGCGAATCGGAATCTTGAAGTTCAGATTTCGTGGCAGGAGAAAATCAGCAGCGAGGCGATCACCTCGCTGCTGGATGAGGTGGCCAAAGGATGCGAGCGGGCTGAACACCACAATAGAATCCGTCTGCACGGGCAATTGGTAATGGTAATTTCAGCAGCCGTTCCAACAAGACGATACTGTAATACTGGTCGGCATATCAACAACATCAACTTCATTATCGGCATGGTCATCGTCATCATCACATCCCGATCCTGAGAGCAACTTCATCTTCCTACTCATGCTCACCCTCACACCTGCATCTCAAGACTTTGATTGTGCCGACAGAGAGGGATGGGCTGAAGGCCAACCCTCTTGAAGTCGTTTGAGCGCAAACGCCAAGGGAAGTCACGGCCAATTCGGTTTATCTTCCGTGCGCCTCCTTGCACAACTTGTTTCCAACAAATTAGACCGTCGTACACAGCAGTTTCGGCATTCTGCTAGGAGTTTAAGGTTCCGGGGACCGGTCTCACTCGACAGCCTCACTGGATCAAAGCCTATGGCCAAGGCTGGAACCTGTCGGAATGTAGCACAATGAGTTCTGAGCACCACGCTTGCCTCGTAGAGGGGTGTCCTGGTCTGAGTGTAAAAGTGGGTGGAGGATGGCCTGGGACGTCGTGCCGCCATCTTCACGCTGGGATTCGGATTCCTGAAGGTCTGCTCAGTCCCAGACCCTACAGAGCACCTTCGTCTTCAACTAAGAGCATTCTGCCAATTGCTAGAAGCTTCCAGGGAAGTTGAGTCGCAGAAGCTTCCCAAATGAGGATGCTCAGCTGGCTATCGCAAGACTCACCAGGATCAAGCACTGAAGTCCTTAACACCTGAGACCGTAACCGCTCGAAGCCCCACCGAAGCCCACACGCTCCCGAAGCCCTTTATCACCGAAGCGCTTCTTTCAAAAAGGCCACAACCACCGCTTCTCATCCCCCCCGAGTTCAATGCTACGATGTGATGCTCAGCGCTGCTGCCATCAACAGAGACGGGGATGGCAACCCCTCTTTTCTGTAGTTCTCCGGTACACACGCGCAGGAGCGCAGCCGGAGTCCGAGTTCGACAGAGTTTGCAGTTTCGAGGCTCAGGCTCAGGCTTGCATAAGACTTTTCAAGACGCTACTTGGGCAGCAGGCGTTCGATGCTTCTGTGCTTTTGATACTGTTCTTCTCAGGCTGTTTTGGGAATCGGACTTGTGGTTACCTGTAGTGACTGTAGTGCTGAGCCAGCCCAGCCGGCTGCATAGCTGTGCCCTCTGAAAGCCTGTGGCAGGCCAAGAAAGCCCCATCAGGCAGTATGCAAGCGGGGAGTTTAGGTTTTTGGAACGCCTCCAGTAGGCTTACATTTTCTCCCGCTGATAAGTGAGTCAGTAAGCTTCTCCGGCTGATAATTGAGACAGCAACTTGATTCTTCGCCTCCACACCGGATGTTGTGGCTGTTGAGGCACTTGTGACACGCTTGAGTATGCTTGGGCCTACCTTTTCTCCGGCTTGTACGGGAGCCACGAGTTGCCTTCCATGCATCCCCGGCCTTTATGGAGCCATTAGGCTTCACTCCTGTGTCTTTTCTGAGACTCGACCTTCTGGTACAGTAGTTTCTCTGCTGTCCCCCCGAGTCCTTCGGCCTTCTCTTCGTTTTGTTGGCTTCTGGTCACCTCTGCTTGTGATGGCCTCGAAGATGTCCTGTAGATGTTGCCGGCGTATGCACAAGGTAAATTGCTCAAATTGCTCATGCCACAGCCTGCTAGCACCGTAGACCTCAGAGTTAGACTCATGTGAGGAAGTCAAGCGATTTGTGTCGGTTATCTTCAATGCGTCAGTCCTACTGTGCTGCGCTAGCTTCCCTGCTTGGTTTCGCAAAGCTCCCTGCCCCCGCGATGCTCATGATGCCTCGTTGACCCCACTGCCCCTTCATCTGCCTGGACTCTCTCGTTCTCTTTCTCTGTCCGCTCTTGTACAACGAGGAGGACTACAACTGCCTTTGCCACCACCTGCTACTGCGGTTACTGCAGGGCAAGACTAGACTATGTTTAGACTTCTCATGTCGGCGAAAGAGCCTTGGAAGGCCGGTCTGCGCTCAAAGCACCTGCCTTCACAGAGGCGCACGGTTCTTGTGTCGAGCCACAAAGAGCGCTCCCAGGTGTATCGAGATCGACGGCTTTCTCGACTGGCTCGCGAAGAAGGAGCCGAAAGGCACTTCCGTTTCCGGGAAACAGACGACGGTGACGAGATGACTGCGACTCCTCTTGCCACGACTCCGTCTCCTGTTGCTGGTGCTGTTGCTGGTGCTGTTGCTGGTGCTGTTGCTGGTGCTGTTGCTGGTGCTGCTGCTTGTGCTGGTTGTTGTGCGTGGTGCTGCTGCTGCCGTGCTGCCACTAAGGCCTGAGCAGACATAGAAGTTCGTGTTGCTCAGAAGGTATCTCAACTTTGACTGCTGCAGCGGCAAGAAGCTAACCCATACCCCTGTCAGATAGCAGCTATTTCGCGGGGGTCTCGGGTAGCCGGGCCCTCAGAAAATGGCATTGCGGGCGCGTGTCGTCTTTGCGAGGCCTCAAGGCAAAAGGGGGGGTGTAGAGCCAAAGTTGTAGAGGTCAGAGTGGAGGAGCAAAAGCTTCTAGAACAACCGGGGAGCCACCGCACAAGGGCTACTCAGGAGAGGGAGCAAAAGCAAAAATGCCCACCGAGCACGGAGACCAAACCCCCACAGACACAAAGACCATATGTGTACCTACCACCCTTTTGCTCGCCTTTGGAACGAGCCGACCGAGGTCTCCCCCGAGTAAACCAGCTCTCCGCTCCCGCGGAAGCCCGGTTTGCCGGCAGCATCGAGGTGGCCGAGCAACTTGCGGGGATTCATGTGACCATGGCCGCTGAGTGTTTTTCGGGTTGAAGCTGAAGTTGAAAAGGCTCGTGAACTGAGGTTCTAGATGCAGGGGCAAGGGTCTCCAATTGGGGGTCAGTTTTGAGATCATGATTCTTTCCCCACGTAGAGCTCACTGAACCTTGCTCACCTCAGCTTCCAACCCTCAGCAGCCGACCCGACCCGCCTGCCCTGCAGCACTCGTTGCCAGGACTTCCGAGTGCAATTCAAAGATGATGCTGTGGCGCTGGACTCCTTGCGGGGCGGCTGCGGGGCATTCAGGGCTTATGTTACGACTTCGGTGCACTCGGCTTGCGGGTTGCAAGAAGCCCATGATCGTGACTTTAGAGCAGCACGAATCGTCCGTGGGCCATGTGAGCGTTACTTCGATCCTGAAAGTCAGAGACCGCCGAAGCATGGGCAGGAGAGGCTGCAGAACAGTGTCAAGGTCTGCAAAATGTGTGGAAAGCCCTGCACGCCGGCAGCAGTTTCAAGCAGATACGCTGGGGCTCAGAAGACGTGAGCCCTCGAACTTAGACCTACATTCAGACCACCAGAGCTACCAGTCGAAGGGTTGTACCAGCAGAGTTGGTACATCAACGGGACCGACCTCATTATTCAACCCTCATATCGAAACCCGCCTCGCCGGCTCACGAAAGAAAGGCTGCGAACCGGGCTCTGGCTATCATCAAGCAGCCTCGACCCTGAAGATCAGGGCTTGCAATGCCTCGTGAACTGGAGCTTTCTGAAACTGCTACTTTTCGGGTGCCTCATAGACTCCCATAGATCCTAGAGCCGCATGCACAAGTGCTACAGTTTTGCTTATAGAAGCCCAGAAGCACTGTTGGGCAGTGTGATGCAGGTTTCAGAATCTCACGAGTTTCATGCATACCTGTCCTTATTAAACAGACGAAGCATCTATCCATTCCTGCCAAGGTGCCTTCACGCTGTCTAGTGTCCTGGAAGCATGCAGCCCTTGGTCGTTTTTCTCGCAGAGTGCCATCCAAAATAGTCAGCTGAAGTTCTGCACTGGTGATGCATGTCCAGAACGTGTTTCGGCGAAACAGTTGCCGGGCAATTGCCGTGTATGGACAGTTTGCGAGTGTGCCATTCGCAAAGTAAATTAAGCTGCATGCACAACCTCTACCAGTTCTGCATGTCAGACGACCTATTTACTCGTTTCTCATGGCTCCGCTTCGGCTTGGCTGCTACCGAAAGTCCAATACGATTGCAGGATCCAACAGAGTGCTCCTTTGCAAGGCTTCTGTCCGTTGTTGAACCATCTGACAGCATGACGGTCCGAAATCTGCCGACGATTGGAAAACTCAACTGCGAGCCAGAAACAAAGCCCTACACACCCTCCAGTTTGGCACCCATCTGCATGAAGGTTGCAATGCCTGCGGTGCGAGTCTGAAGGACAATGGTTCAGGGTTCAGGGTCGAGGTGCTGCTTGGACAGCCGGCCTGTGAAAGTCGGAATCTGCACATTTACACGCACGCCGGCTGTGCCCTGGGTTCGAGTTGGCATCGCAGCCTCCGTGGCTGGATTTGCGCAGGGGAGACGCCGACCCAATGTAAGCCCTTACAACCTACACCTCGAAGCTGAGGGGTCAAAACAAAGCCGGATTCCAGCACAAGCCGAGTGGGACCTGCACTGCATGCCAGGATGTACAGCGGTCTTTCAGTGACAACATCTTCATGGGCTTCATTTATGGTATTGCAAAGGCAGTCCGAGACTTCCTCTGCCTGCTTTTGGAGCCAGGGTTCATTTTGCCGTGGAAGACAGCTTGTCCACAGCTCTGTCCTGCAAGAATCCTTCCGACAACCCGGTCGCTCTCGTAGCTATGTTGGCCTCACCGCCCTGCACTGCGAAGGGCAAGTTCCCTTACAAAATCTCCATGCGTGCCGGGCCCCCAGCTTTCCAAGGCTGTCTTCCATCGTCGGATGGCCATCGGTCCCGATGACCGTAACTTCTCTTGGTTGGTAAGAGGACCTGAGACCGCTTTTCCCGCAGGTTCGATTTGCTTGTTTTTACACCAACCGCTCACCCTATTCCCGTGTGAGGTCCGAGTCTCGGGGCTTGTGGACCTTCGTGCATATGTCACTGATTGTACCTAAGCCGAGCAGGGGATACAAAAGCTGCCTCGTAGAGAGGGGGCGAATTTGAAGAAGTCCAACGTCGGTAACCCTTGTAGAACCGTCGGGACCCTTGCTAAACAGATGAATTATGCAGATTCTGTTTATCCGCAGCTTTTGACATTGCCAAATCGAGATCACTGGGCGGCCCATGTGTATGGCCCAACTCTGAACGGGCCGAAACGGCGCATCACAGGTGCAGGGTAGCGCCCCCAAAGACAGGCCGTAATGATCTTCGTCCTGATCACTACAGGTTCATAGGAAGTGTGACATCATGACGAAAACGGTCGGCTGTCAGCACTGATGAGAAGATGCATCTTCCAAGCCAAAAAAAGCGCGAGAGACCCCTGCACCCTGAAGCTGAAGCCCTGAAGTCCGCTGAGCCAAGCACTGAAACTACTCACCCAGTCCCGGCCCAGGCCCAGACACCGGACTTTCTCTGCTTCGATGACCCACTGCAGTGCTCGTCGTGCCATCTCAATGCAGCCCTGGTCCTGTTTGTCCAGTCAGTACTCAGCAGTGTCGTTCGTTTACGTCTCCTGTACGCGGCGATGCGCTGAACTTTCGAAATGGCTATTTTCGCCTTGCGGCTACGGGGTCTCAGCGATTTGGCAGATTGCATGTTGCTTTCGTGCTGCGCTGTGTCATCAGGGACCAATGGGCTTTCAAGCTCTGGGGTCTTGCCGGTTCGTGAAATTTGGGGCGGAGGCTCGGGTTGCTTCACTGGGTTTCTGGGTATCGTTCATGGCGACCACCGCTTGTCGTCCTTTTCATTTTCCCAGTGGCATCACACGGCAGTAAAACTCCTCGAGTCTCAGTGATTCCTAGATTCCATGTTTACTGCCGGGCGGCGGTCGGACCGACTTTTCAGGGCATTGTCGCTGACTCTGCTGGGTCTGCCGAGCAGCGGTTGGACCGACTTTTCAGGGCATTGTCGCTGAGTCTTCTGGGCGGCGGTCGACAAGTGTTGAGGCTTCCCTGATTTGTGATTGGGTGCACTTTTCCCCACACGGCAAGTTGTCTAAGCGTCTGTAGTGAAGCGGGCCATTCCAATATCCGCTTGCAACATCCGAGCATGATGCCAGGCAATACCAACCTCCGTCTACTGTTGCGACATGAGGTGCCCCGGGGCGGCTGCACCTTGTGACATAAGCGTGCAGTGGAAATTGATGTTCTGCTGTTGGTGATGGAATTGAGGCTTGCCTGGGGTTGTGACATGTTGTGATGCTTCGATCTTAGCCCGGCTAGACTTTGAAGCTGCATTCCAAAACCAAGCTGCAACCAACAGACCAACACTTCAAAAGCGACGTCAAGGAAGCACCTGCCCCGTGAGAGATGCTCTTCAAGTGCATGGGAGGTACCTCTTCACTGACCCATCACGAGGCAAAGAGCTTTGTGCGAACATTACGATGGGAGTAGGTGATGTGACACTTAGCAAAAGGTCAATATTGCAGTCTTGCCTGGCATTGCCGGAGACGGACTAGAAGCCATTCGCTTCCTCGGTTCTGTGAGGTCTTGCGCTCATCTTAGATCTGCGGCGCATCGCTGCCGAGGCGGCATTGGAACAGCTGCTCGGCAGGAGGGGCACTCTCGACACGCCGGGTTTTGGGAGCAGGAGAGGCTTCGGTTAGATTCGGTTAGATGAGCGTAGTGTTATGGGGTAAGCTCCAAAGTTTCAGCACGGCGAATTTTTCGTACCCCAGTTGGCAGCAGGCAAGAACCTCATTAAAATGCATCCCATTCCCCTGGTGTTGGGATCCGCGGCCTGGAGAATGGCTGCAGAGATTTCTGATATGCCTTAGATGCCAGTTGAGGCTTCCATCCATTTGTGTACAGTAAAGCTTCCGTACAGCACTCCACTTCATGCTGGCTCTGTTGCCCCGGCTGCGAGACAGACAGCCCAGGTATTGGAAAGACGAGGCTCGCGTCTCCGGTCGGCTTCAGAGCATTTAAACTCTGATTCATTTTTGCTGGGCGCACGGCCCTCGAGTCCCTCCCGGAAGGCCCGTAGATCGGGTGAACAGGTTCAGGGCCGAAGGATTTCGTGCTGCATCCTGCGGTGTTGTTTAAGGCGAACGTATGCTGCTCTGTGCCCTTAAGCTTTCGTCTTGGCAGAAATTCTGACCCACAAACCCAAGCCCTAGAGACTTTAAAGATCCCCAAAGCTTGGTGTTGCAGGCCTACAGGGAGAAGGTCTGGGATGGACATCCCAGGCGCGGTTTAGGGTTGAAGCTCATTGAGTTTTAAGGATTGGGGTTACAGAAGTTTAGGTGTAGGAGCTTAGGTCTTCAGGATTCTTTTCAGGCAGGTTTTGCGGGTTGTTGGACCCAAGGAGGTGGACGTCAACCAAGGAACAGTTATGTTTAGACACCGACCTGACCAGTGGGGATCAAGGGGTCATGAAATGGTCGCACAGCCTCTCAAGTACTGGACAGCAGTGTGCGGCTTTCCACGAGTTTTCGGATTGATACTCGGAGAACACTGGACGAGCCTTTAAAACGGTTCACAGAGTGCTGTGTGGCTGGCGGTAGGGCTGAGTGTGCTTCCGATTGCCGCGGGCGTCGACAGTGGCAGTCACAGTCGCGGTGGAAGTGGTGGTCAGCAGCACTGGCGACTTGCTAGCTACAGCTAAATGACGAACCGTCGCTGAAAACCATAATCACTTCTTCAGGCCGGAGAAATGGGAGGATCTGACAGCCGGGCCCTCGGAAGTAAGGTTTTCGCCGGCGGAGAGTCGCATGTGGGATCCCGGAAGTTCAAAGCCCAACATAACAGACCATCCTTGCCCTCGTCGCATGGAGACTGCAGTGCATACTAGCTCAAAGCTAGACCACAAGCTCGAAGTTGGTCCCTACACGTCAGCGTAAACCCCGGGGCACTGAGAACAAAGCGCACGAGACAGCCAAGCCAGACAGTTACAGCCAGTTACAGCCGTCCAAGATCATATAGGCAGTGCCGACCATACGAAGCAGGACCACTTGTTTCAATCTAAGCTGCCCAAAAAGCACCGAGAAAAGCTGTGCTAAGGACTTTGTGGTCATGGGCTTCAACTTTCCGCCCTCCATGTTCCAGTGCCTCGGGCTGGCAACGTTCTTGCGGGGTGTTTGGCTGCTGCGGGCTTAGGGACTGCTCCTTCTCATACCTGTGTCCACGCCAGCTGACCACTGCCTAAATTTGAGCGACGAGGGCTTTCAGGGAGCAGCAGGAAGAGGGTTTCAACCTCTCTCTCGACATACAGAATAGCGGTAGTGTTTGCTTTTCGCTTTCCGGCCGTTGTACTTAGCAGACACAAATTTTGCATGGGCTTCGGCTTTCGGGAGCTCATATTGTCCTTAATTTCCTGAAGTCAACGACTTTAGCCCTTCCGTAAGATTGTAAGACAACCACATTCGTCTCCATGAGATTTGCGGCCCGAAAGCCGAAGCTTATGGCCCGCCTTTGAGGCTACACCTTCAGTTCATCCATCTGCCGCTGCTGCCCTTCCACTACAGCCGCTTCATAGGTGAGCTCAGGGGCGCTCGAAACAGTACTGATGATGGTTGGAGCTCTGTCATTGCTGTTTCAGCGGGTGTTTGGGGGGTTGGTCTGGGCTCATTGCTCGTTTATGAGCGACTGAAGGCATGGGAGTTTGTCAGTACGAATGATGCCAACCGCTGCATCTCACAAGCATGATGTTCGCGTTTCAGGCCTGGCATAGTGGCATAGTGTAAGAGTGCCAGATGCATGCTATCCCGTTTCCAGACATCGTCGAAGTGCAAGAACCAAATGGCGATCGTTGCCCAGACAAGTCGGCACAGTCTATGAATCCTGATGCTCTTCTTCTTTGGTTTCTTACCCTAATATCCACCCTAAGGTCTGAAGACATGCGGGTTCGATATCCTGTCACAACATGGTAGGAAAGCTCTGGAATGACAACACTGCGTTAGCTTGAAACTTGCTGCAGATGGCGAGCACTTCACCTACCGCCGTCACTCGGCAAAGCTTCAGCGCCCTAGTTCGGTCACTGCACAACTATACTGAATATATGGTGTTGCAGTAGACTGCATATATATCATGCCTGTGATTTGACGTCTCTTGGAAATGCTAATGGGGCACAAGAGCTTCCATCTACAAAGGCTGCAACGGTCTCTTTTCCGTGCCTTACATCTCCAAGACAAGCGAACGACCAGACTAGATGTACGATGAGCAAAAATCGTGGGGGGGGGGGTGGTGTCAGTCAGTTCCTCATGGCTCACACCTCCCACAAACTACAAAACAGTATTCCTGGCAGCATGTGTCATGACAGCCGGCGGTAATTTAGGCTAGGGTTGAGTGTTTGCTTACCGGAGAGAGCTGCCGTGACGAGGATTGCTGGTGTTTCAGAGACCTGGTTTTATTTGCCGTGACATTGACTGACAACCGAACATGCCGGACGTATTCTGGCTGCCTGACATCCATTCTGAATCTACACTTCGCGGTGTCCAGGGGTGTGAGCCCAATAATGGTGTGTGTGTGTGTGTGTGCGCCAATAGGGCTCAAATAGCCGGTTACTAAACCGGAAGCTTGACGCCCCAGTGCGCATCAGCCGCACGTTTCGCTGCCTACAATAGGCAAGCAGCCTCAGTCCCCCTCGTGGCATAGGCGACAGCGAGCCCTTCGAAGCAGAGCGAGGAAGCGCCTGCGAAAACACCAGCGGCTCAGCCAGGTGCAAGTCCAACACCTGTTGTCGCACCACGCGACCGACCCAGTTCAGAGACGACGTCTTCGTTACAGCATGGGACGAGGGAGAGGACAAAAATGGGACGACAGCTGGGACACACGTCAGCCCCAGCAAGGCTCACGTGGGCGATTATGGCGTGGTGCCTGGAGTGCATCGCCGTCAGTGCCGTGGCGTCGACCTGCGGAAGCACCCAGCCAGATCCCCGGCTATACATCGCGGCCGGTTACCTCGGAGCCAACGCCAGCCACGGAGCACATGGGTACGGATGCCAGAGCCACCTTGGTTCCGCGTGTACAACAGGCGCTCAATCACACCCGGAAGATGGAAATCAAGGTGAAGAAGCTTGTCAACGAGAAGGAAAGGAACATAAAGCAGTGGCAGGCCTGGGAGAAGGACATGAAGAACAAGTGGATTCAGGAAAAGGCGAGGCATGCTCGCGACCTGGAACGCCTGGACAAGGACATCTCCGACGCAGTCGAGATGCAAGAGGAGGCGAGAGAAGCACTACAGACAGCATTCTTGAAGGCCACGCATGCAGAAGTGGAGACGGTGGCTCAGCCGAGCGATGCGGACTGGGATGCTGTTGTTCAGGAATGGGACGAAGCAGCCGATATGGATTTGCAGGGGGTTTTGAGCAGAGCCCTAGCACCGAGGCAACGGGTCGTGGTGACACCACAGCGACGGGCTTTGGCACCCATGTCGCCGCCGGCCACTACATCTTCGAGGAGACCTCCCCAGGAATATGTGGAGGCAGAAGTGCCACCCGCACCAGTCAGGGAGACGCCGGCGAGGGAAGATGGAGTCCTTCGAGATCCCTACGGCACTCCGCCTGGCGCCCCAGGTCTGACTTCTCAATACTCTGGCTCATGGAATTGGAGCTATGGCACTGTCTGCACATCCAGAGCAGGCTGCTGCCGTTCCCGGCCCAGGAACTGGACGGCGCGATCTTTCACAGCCCAGAGTTCCTACCTCTCAAGCGCAACCTCGGCCGGATGTCAAGCAAGATGCGAGGCCTTTCGAAGCCTCTCACCGCACCAGCATCAGGGGTCCCTCTGGCAGACCGACTCATGGAAAAGCGCCAAGGTGGACGTCAGGCAATGCAGGCCTTTGGGGTGAAGCCTGTCAATCTCGCCACGGTGCCGCCGACCAGGAGGATCGAGATCCACAACGACGACGAGGACATGGAGGAGCTGGAGGAAAAGCCTCCCGAGGAGGAGCCCCGGGGGCCCTCGGAGAGCTGAGTGAGCCGCATGACTTAGGGCAGGAGAGATGGGCGATGAGAAGCCTCCATCTGGAGAAAGGCCGCCTTTGGTGCTGTGGAGCTTTGCGATTGCTAATGGGAGCAGTCCAAAGGAATCCCTCGCACCCCGGGCAATGCCTTCTTCATTTTGAGTGCTTTTCGGGATCCCATGCTCTCCTCCGGTCTCACAGCTTTTGCCTCTCTTTTTCGCGCAGTGGAGGCACACATCACACCTGGACTCTGCTCCCTATCAGTCCTGTTTCCAATGCCTTGGATTTGGGCCCTACAGGCATTTCTGTATTGATCTTTGCAGTGCCGGTTTTCTGCCCCGAGCTTGGGGAGCTTTGGGCATTGCCACTTGGGCTCTGCTTGTCTTCGCCCCCCCTTTCTGATGGGCGTCCTTATCTGAAGGTCTGCAACCTTCTTGTCGATTTTGCAGTTCCCCCACCCAGAGAGCATAATACGCGCATCGGTTGCTCAGGGGCGCGATCCTGGGTCGAAGGAACTTCTCTGACTACTGCCTTTTGTCTGAGATTCAAGGCCCTTTTTGAATCGGCTTTTTGTCAGGCCGTTTGTTCATTCTTCACCACCTTATTGGTGTTTGTGGCCTTGGCCCTTTACAAGCTGCTTTTGGCCTGCACTCCAGGGCGTTCTTCACCCCTGGGGAGAACTCTTCGAGCAACAATTGCTTTCGCTCCTGTGGGTGTACTCCTGGCCTTAGGGAGTACTGCAACTGTGCAACCAATCCTGTCTTGGAGTCGTCCAGTAAAGCGTGTGCCACGCTCTCGCCGGCATGCCCATGCTCCTCGCCCATCCTCCTGTGCTGTTGGCCGAGCTTGGTGCCGGGCTGTCTTGTTCGGGACATTCTTCTGGACTCTTCCTTTTCAGGTTTGGGCAATGCCGCCAGGAGCTCCGGAAGCCCTGCATTCTTTGCAAGCTGCAGCACACACAGCTGCCCAAGCAGCTCCTGAGGCATTACCAGTGCCTCTTGATCCTGCCGATGGATCTCCCATTGCTACCGCTTCAGTTGGGTTTGCGCCTCCTGGGGGCCCATTCTTCGCTGCTGGCATTGCTGAGCATTGGCCTACTGCCCTGTCGCAGCCACACTTCCGTCCTCCGACTATACCTGAGGATGTCGCGGTGCGATTGTCATACCCTACTGTTCGGTCAGGCAATGGGGCTGATGGTAGAATGTTGGGCTTTGTTTTGTACGCCCCCAACTTCCAAACTGAGGTTTGGGCGCTACACACCGTCTCCGATGAAACACCGGAATCACTGGTTGCTGCAGCCCAAGTCTTACTGAAAGACGCTTTTGAGGGAAGCTTTGATAGGTTAGTCCCTCTCGTTCCTCAGATGCACAACAGCTTTGTTCAGATGGTTGCATACCCTTCGATGCTCGATGCTGATGGGTCTTATGGTGTTGCAGTTGCTTTCGACCTCAGCCGAGTAGGAGGAGCCTTTTTCGTTACAGTGGTTGCCAGGGTTCTCAGTGAAGCTGATCTGATACGATTCGTTCGGCCTCTAACCTATCACCACCTGGAGGTCCTGCATTTCTACATTGGTGAGGCAGCAGAACCCTGCATCGGTGAAGCCACCTTCGTTCTACGACATGGCACAGTCATCACGGTTCTTTCTCCAGGACTGTTGACTGCGAGGAATTTTGCGCTGCAAGATGTGCTCCTTCCAGACACGGAATGGGCACAGATGCAACATGTGCCGCGATGCCTCCGAACACCCGGAATTTGCCTCCTGTCCGGAAGCCAGCGATACTTGATCAGGCAGGACCATCATACTAGGCGCACCATTCCCGAAGCCGTTGCTGTTGTGCTGGACTGTGAAAGAAGTGACATGACCTTCTGCACTTCCTTTTGCTTCGGTAACTTGTCCGTGCAAGGCGACCCGTGTGACCGGATTATTGCCACGGCTTTGATGCCTTCACCTGAGGCCTTGCCTGCCGGAATGCACCGAAGGGATGTCTGGACCTTCTGTGACTACAGACCGCTGGGCTTCAAGCCTAAATGCCATTTATCTCATGTGTTGAGAGTCCATGTGCCTTCCCTGCTCGCACTTGACGGCGTTGTAGTTCCGCCGCACTTCGATCTGTCTGTCGAAGGAGGGATTCTGCAGGGAGAGGAAGTCATTGTTCAACACAATACCACCCTGGTCTTTCGTGCCAAGCCTTTGCAGGTCTCCAGCCCAAAAGATGACCTCCTGTCGTGGCCTCCTGATGATGACGATGGTCCTGAGGATGGTGATAAGGGTGATCCCGATTTCAGGCCTTCTGACCGAGGCGAGGCAGGCGACTTGAACGCCAGTGGCTCTCTTCATGTGCCTAAAGCCCGAGAGACAATTTCCCGCAGTCGTTCTCCCGTTGCCAAGGACCGTGCTGCTGATACCATTGCGGCACAGACAGCTTGTCTCGTTAAGCCTGCCAGAACACCCACGCCACCCCTACAAGCATGTCCCGGACTTGACGCGCAATCTGCAAGCCCATTGACCACATGGGAGCCGCCAGAGGATAAGCAGCCCGACCTTGCAGGTGATAGATTTCGTGACACTATCGATAGGGCTGATGATAGCTTACCTCGGCTTGAGCAAATGCTTGACAGGCCTGATTTCAGAGATGGGCCGCCTCTTCCTATTGATGCGGAAGAGGTGTTACGAGTCAGAACAGGTCTTGCTGCTGACCCGCCTGGGCCCTGGGTTGATGTCCCTTTTTTCATTTATTCGCCAGGACATGCCCCTGAAGTCCTGAATCTGCCCTTGTGTACGCCCTGCAGCCTGCAAGAAGCCCTGCACACGATTGCCGAATGCCGTGATGACGAGCTGTCTCGTCGCTTTCCAGAGGTTGTCGTTGCCGAGCCCCAACCTGACCTAGCCTTTGCGGCGCTCCTCGCTGTGCCAGCTTGGGCCTACGGCGAGGCTGTGGTGCTTTTTGATTGTCGCCAGATCAACCGCTCTCTGTTTGCGGCTGTCGTTTTTCCGCCAACCGCGAATCTCTCTGTTTGGCTGCAGGCTTGCCTACCAGTTTGAATGTGCAGGTTTATGTGCAAGGCTTGCCATGGGCTCTTGGAGCCTGGCAGCTGGTTGACCTTCATATTGGCTCGACTGTTACTTTTGCGCCTGCTGGGAGCCGTGCACCTAGGCAGCGGAGGCTCACCGACATGCTTGCAGGAGCTGACCACTGGGACTCGCAAGTCCCTGTCCCAGCCCCGCCTGGGGACCACTATCTTGCACTCACCGAAGGCAGGCCTGCAATTTTCACTGTGCGAGCCGAACGACGATCTAGCCATCGAGCAGACATTGCTGCTCTGCTTCAATATGAGGAGTCACGTATGACTCTTTGTGCTTCCAAACCTCAAATCAGAGATGCAGTCTACAATGGTTTCCATGTCAATGCTGTCGTCGCCGCGACAGAAGCCATATGTAGACTACCCGTGCCACCAGCCAGAGTTTCGCCGCCCAAATGGATCCTCTTTCTCGATCTGCGGGACATTTTCCTGCCGATCAAGTGGATCTTGCTTGATCAAGACTGCATTTCCGTGCAATACTTGCTGCGCATGTATCAGGACCGACACCCAGAGGGTTTTGTCCTGTCAATCACCGGAGCTCCAATTGAGGATGGGGCAGTCACTGAGTTACGTGACCGATTGGTGAATGGGCATGTTTTACGCTTCGCTTTTGTTGCCGACAGTGCCACGGACAGTGAGGATTTTGGACATGGAAATTTCGAAGAGGGTCAAGAATCCGAGGAGCTCTCCCTTGCCGATCCTGTGATCCCTGAAGAAGGCCGTGAAACATTTGCTGGTCAGGCTCGTGAAAATGATCATGTGTTTGTTGCCCAGGGCGACAGTGAGGATGTTGTTGCAACTGAAGGACCTGGTCCCATGCAGGACGGGGACAACCCGCCCATCAGCGACGGCAGCAGCACAACCGATGCTCCTATCCCAATACGAGCTAGATTCGCCCTGCTGATTCCTGAAGCAGTTTCTCTCTCCATTGAGATTCCTGCGCAACTCGACCATGTAATTGGCCTGCTGCAAGACAAGCGAAATCCTGAATACGCTGCTGACTTCCCCGTGATCACGCCTGTGTCGTATCAGCCTGACGTGCGTTGGGGGGTATGCATCGCTTCCACAGAATGGGCTCCGCTGAATACCACTGTTTGCGTTGATATCTCTTTCGGCGAGCAGAGGGTCTTTGCCGCGCTTGCGCCCGCCAATGCGGACAAGTGGATTCTGCTTGAGGTCGCTGGCCTCCCCTTGTCTGATGACTTTGATGTGTACTGTGACAGCATTGGACCCCTTCACAGCACTGAAGTTGTCGAACTGGGTTTAGGAAGCATCATTTGTGTCGTACGTCACGGGCAGCCTAAGCCCTGGACCATGACCCTGCCCGAAATGCTTGGCACACATCTGCCTTGGGATGACTCCCAGCCCTTTCCAGCTGATGCTGACACTGACCATGTCTGCCTCGCGTGCGTTGATGGGGTGCGAGTTTTCCGCTTTTAGCAAATCGGGCACATCTCTATAGAGAAGATATTGCATCAAGGCTGCATTGCCCATCCATGCTCTTGCAACTTGTGCCGGCTCAGCCGCGACAGTCTGATACATCCTTTTATGGATATCCATGCCGCACGGTCACAGCTGCGCTCAATCGTGGCACCTTCGCGGCCGACTCACAACCTGTTGTTGTCCTCGTCGATGCCCGCAGGGTCTACAGAGGCTGGATGCCGTGTCTTGCGACTGATGGATGGGTTAATCTCCGTCAGATGCTCGCTCAGCTCGAGGTTGCTTTACCAGGACAGTGCATGCTCCGAATCCGGGGATATGAACCTGAGCACGAATGGACCTATGTTCAGGAAGGCACCGTCCTTACTGTCTGTGTCAGCTTATCCGGCCATTCTGCACCTATGAGCGCCCCTCAAGTGAGCACCTCCGAACACACCGATCTACATACTGACCCAGAATACAGGCCAGGCGAGCGTCCTGCCTCAGGAGACTGCCCTGATGCTGCCGGCAGCCGCAATGCTGACAAAGATTTAGGGCCAGCAATTGATGGCTCACCTACCGTTGAAGCCTTAGGTCGAGTAGCCATGTGCTCCGACTGTACACCAGCTCGATGCCTTGAAGATGGCACCAGCCGGCGCACCCCTGTCCTCCCTGAGACCCAACGGAGCCATGAGGCTGCAAGCATGAGAGCTGGTTGTCAACTTTGTTGCATATTCTCGATGCTTTGCCTCGGTGCATTGCCCAGCATGTACGCCTTTTGGGTGCCTTGGCTTCTGTTTGCTGCCGGAGCATCCTCGCGACAAGTTGGAAGTGCATTATATCTCGGCACCCTGCTCCTTTGCTTCTACCCAAGTCGGGCCATGTATGCCCCTCCTTCTTCAGCTCGTGTTCAGGCTGATCCGGTTCCGGCCCTCATCCACCAGGCCTCCCACCCACTTGTTGACAGCACTTGGGAAGAACTCAGAAGACACGTTGGAAAGGAAGAGCCGATCAGACCTTCCCTTGGCTTTAGGTATGCTTCAGATACGCCCGGTTTTGACGCCCTGCTCCGTTGCATTCCCACGCCAGTTCGAGCATTCTCCAGAGGAGCTGTCGACCATGAATCGCCTCGAGTCGATGATCTCAAGACTCTTTTGCGAGATGCTGCCGACAGTCCCGACTGTCAAGCCTTCTTCCTTGCTGCAACTTTGCTTGAAGCTCTTGATGAACACTTTGCCGATCTACAGGCACGGCATGCGTCTGCCACCTTTGTTTCGAAGCCTGCCGCACAATCTGATGCCTCCGGCACCAAACCCTGCGCCATTTGCATTGAATCGCTGTTGGGCTTTGAAGATGCATCGCCCCGTCGCATTGTGACGGTAAACCTGCCCCTTGCGCCCAAAGAAGCTTCTAGATACCACGAACTTCGTTTAGGCTCCACTCCCCTTGGGTTCAGAGCCTGCGATCTTGTTGGTCTTGTCCGCGGTCGGACATCTTTAAGCTCGTGGTCTGAGGCGTGTGATTTTGAGCCATTGTTGGACGGTGTGCGAGTCGTCGACTTGCAGAATTTTGTGAGCCAGCTTCGGGGCCAGAACCTACCAGGAATTTGGTGCTTCACTGACGGTTCTTTTTACGCAGCCAGAGCGACTCAGCCAGCACTCCTTGGATGGGCGTGTCTTTTTCTCCAACCAGACACATTCAGTATCAGCTGGGCTGCAGGCCGAGTTGATCTCGAGCTCTTTGGCGATCACTCGCAGCCTTCCGCGTTCCTGTCAGAATGCATCGCACTCATGGCGGCCCAGATTCTCAGTGCCACTGAGTTTGCGCATGTGCCTGTGCATTTCCGCACTGACTGCCAAGCTGCCTTGTCCGCCATGCTTGGCCAAGCACAAGGACAACCCAGCACCTGCGCGCTGGCAGCTTGCAATGCGCGCACTTTCCGTGCGCAAACAAGTGGCCACCCCGACACCTACGATTACGTTGAGGGACATGCGGGGATTCTAGGCAAAGAAATTGCGGATAAGCTGTCCAAAAAAGCTGCTAAGTCGAAAAGGCTTTCCCACGGGTTGTGTCGCGATGCCGCTGTATTGGACCTGTGGCTTCAGGGGGGTGCTGCCAGACTTCCCTGGGCAGGAACTGCCTTCCAAAGTCTGAAAGGCAACCTATCTGCTCCTCCCCTAGACACCTCTGATCTAGGGGATGAGACTGAACACGCAGGTCTTGACGCTCTTGACCTCCTTGCACCCTTCATGCCTCCGTACTTGAAGCAAGCTGCCCTTGCAGAAGATGACGGCAACCCCAACACGGTTTGTGAGTATAAGCTCGCGCTCACGGTTGCAACGTGCTCTCTCTGCTGCCTCCCAGAATTGATGGACGTCCTGCGACATCCAATGAAGCCGGTCTGGCCTTTCAAACTGGAGCCCCGGCTATCCTTGAGAGGCAGCTGCATGCCCATGGTGTGCATGTGGCTTTGTTGCAAGAAACGAGAACCCCCGAAGGGACTTTGAAAACTGGCAGGTACACCAGGTTTTGTTCTGGAGGAGTTAAGGGTCAATGGGGGATTGAAGTCTGGGTCCAAGATGGTGCCAGGATCCTGTCCGACAATAACGGCCAGTTTTGGACCCTTCAAGCCAACCGCGTGACCGTGCTTCACACTGATCCCCGGAGACTTTTAGCGCGCATTACCTGCGGGCCTGTGTGTTTCCTGATTGCGTCCTTGCATGGACCTCATAGAGTTTTTGAGCGTCTGCACATTCAGGATTGGTGGCTTGAAACCCATCGCCTGATCAAGCGTTTCCGGAAGCGCGAGTATGTCTTGATAGGAGGGGATTTCAATGCAGCTGTAGGATCGCAGCCGTCACCGAATCTTGGAGATCTCGATCCTGAGCCCGAGGATTGTGCTGGTGAGCAAGTGCAGACAGTTGCCGCGCAAATTGATCTTTTTGCACCAAACACCTTCACGGCCTATCACCGCGGAGAATCTTTCACATACTACCAGAAGCGAAGCACATGTGTTTTGCGCACGGACTACATCCTGCTGCCGACCGCATGGCAGGCCGGCTCAGTCGAATCGTACACGGCACCCAAAATCCACGCCGGACATCCATCGCAAGACCACGTTGCCACCTGTGTTGATGTCGACCTAAAACTCGTGCGCCCTAGGGCACGAGCTGAGAAAGGCGGCCGGAAAATACGTGCATCTGATGTGCGCGACCCAGCCAACCGCGACAGCATCAGAGACCTGCTCCACTCTACGCCAATCGTTCCATGGCAGGCCTCCTCACATGCCCACGCAGCGATTGTTACCAAGCACGTGCAGGATGGTCTCCAGAAAGTGCTACCCCATAAGACTACCACACCCAAACACCCCTACATTCGTCCCGTTACCTGGCAACTGCAGCAAACACTTGCGCGTATTCGCCATGTGTTACATACAAGGCGCAGAGTTCTCAACCGTCACAGGTTGCTGGCTGCATTTCAGGTTTGGAGGCGATCCGGGGATACCTTTGAGCAGCAGTACCTTGACAACCCGTGGGTTATCAAGGCTACCCTCATTCAAACTGTGCAGGTGCAGCACATGCATGCTGTTGCAAAAGCCCTACGAGCTGCTTGCAAATCTGACAGGGATGATTACATTCGTGGACTCGCTGATGAGGTTGCTCGTGGACCCAACCAGCAGGTTTTTGCTTCGCTGCATCGCTTGTTGTCGCACAAGCGCAAGAAGCCCTTTCACCTAGAGCCGCTTCCCGCCCTGAAAAAGCCCGATGGGGAAGTTTGTGCCGATCACCGTGAAAGGATGGACACCTGGCGTGCACACTTTGGCGGACTTGAAGGCGGCCAGCCAACCACTTTTCGGCTATTGGCGGACCGCCGGGCTCATGCTGGAGAGTTTTGTCCCGACCGTGTCAAAGTTGCCCCGCACCCGACCTCGACCGAGGAAGTCGCCAGCCAGGCCACTCTTCAGCTCATGTTGAGAGCCTCAAAGGTAGGCAAGGCAGCCGGACTAGACAATTTGCCGCCCGAATTGTGCCACTTTTATGCCACCGACCTTGCACCTGTCCTGTACCCCATCTTTTTGAAGATTGCGTGGAGAGGACAAGAGCCTGCTGGGTGGAAAGGCGGATCGACAGTGCATTTTCACAAACGACGTGGCAAACTCGACGATTGCAATTCGTATAGGGCAGTTCTGCTGCTCTCGACATGGGCGAAGGCTTGCCACAAATGCCTCCGAGCCCCCTTGAAGTCTCACTTCGAAGGCTCTGCCCCTGACTTGCAGTTGGGGGGCAAAACCGGCGGATCTGTCGTTTTCGGCGCGCACCTTGTTAGGTCAGTCATTCGCCGTGCCACTTCTCGAGGACAGGCCAGTTTCGTCATCTTTGCCGACATAGCCTCTGTTTTATAGTGTGGTCACGCACTTGGTCGCAGGCCATCATGAGGGCTTTTCAGACCAAGACTTCAGTCGCTTGACTCACAAGCTGAACATCACGCCTGGTGAGCTTGAAGCCTTGCGCGAGCATTTGCAGGCTCCTGACGCGATGTCCTCCGCTGGTGCGACTCCGTGGTTGCAGAGCGTTACTGAGCGTATGTCGCAAAACAACTGGTTTTTACTGAAGGACGATGATACACCTGTCGAGTCAATGCGAGGCACCAGGCCTGGATCTTCCTTTGCTGACCTGGTCTTCGCGTTACTCGTACCCAAAATCCTCGCCCCTGCGCGACTCACTTCGGGGTCTTGAGGCTAGGAGCGAAGCCCCGATGTATCGCTGGGATGGTGAGCGTACGCTCGCACCATGCCTTGATGGTGAAGAAATCCCTGTGAAAGACGTGATTTGGGCTGATGACCTCGCGGTCCCCCGAATATGTCGCGGCGTCCGTGACATTCGTGCCGCTGTTGCGGTTGAGACAAGCGCGCTGACAGACGCTTGCGGCGAGCACGGGTTGACTTTAGCCTATGGCCAGCATAAGACAGCTGGCCTGGTCACAGTACGCGGTGTCGGCTCTCGGTCGGTCAAGGAGGAGCTCTTTGGCAAACGTCGAGGCAGAGGGCAGGTCTGTGCATTGCGCGAGCACGCGCATAAGGTGCAGTTGCCCTTGGTTTCAGGGTACAAGCACTTAGGTGTACAGCAGGCTGAAGGTGGATCACTTGCCCAAGAAGTGCGTTACAGGATTGGCCAGGCTAGGGCCGCGTTCCACGAGGCCAGACGCAAAATCTTTTGCAATCGCCAAATAGGGATCCAGCGCAAGGCGCACCTGCTCCGGACGCTTGTCCTTGCGCGTCTTACACAGGGAGCGGGATCCTGGCCAGACCTTGTTTGTCGAGATCGACAGGCCCTTGAGACTGCTATTTGGCAGTTTTACCGCAGCTTGTTGTGCATTCCGAAATCTGCGCCACAGAATTACACGGCCCTTTCGGTGTTCGCCCTTACAGGGCTTCCGCCCCTGCCCGCTCTGCTGCGACAGTGTCGCTTGCAGTATCTGTGTCAACTTATGTGCTCGGGGCCGGATGTTTTGTGGGCTGCGGTGCGAGCCGACCGGGAATACTCGGACAGGCTATCCTCCGATTTAGTGTGGATGTACGCATGGCTTTGCCGTACCACCGATCTGCCCCATCCCTCTGAGGGTTGGACCTCTTGGGCCCAGATGATCACGGCCCGACCAGGCAGGTTTAAAGGTCTGCTGAAGCGTGCTTGCAAACTTGAACAGTTGAGGTTGAGTTTTGTTGCCGCGCTGGACGGCTTGTACCGGGTTGCAGCTGCCGCAGCTGGAGTCGTTGAACCCTCGCGTGCGACGCAGAAGCGATTCGAGGAACTCTGCCTCCCGTGCAGGCGCGCTTTTCACGACAGGGTGTCGTGGGCCGCCCATGCCGCTCGATGCCACGGGTATCGCAGTCGCGCACACCTGACTGCCCGGGGTACTACGTGCCTTGCCTGTGGACGATGTTATGCTAGCATCGGGCGCCTACGTGGACACCTGATCAGTGTCCCAGCTTGTCTGGACCAGTGGGGAGCTTTTGTTCCACAAGGACGCCCTGACGCCGAGGACCCGCCACATCCTCTTGCACCGCCCTGCGTCGCAGAGGGATCCTTTGTTCTGCATGGCGCCGGGCTGCCAGCGGGAGGTGCTGACCGCTGGGACCTTTGTGCTCCGCTGCGAGATATGCTTGAGGGCCTTCAGGACGTTGATGAATCAGAAGTGTGGGAGTGTGTCGCTGCCTTTGTCGAACCTTTGTGTGTGCTCCGTGCCACAGTGGCAGACTGGAAGGAGGCACACCTTCACAGCCCATGGCACCAAGAGGTCGGAGAAAATGTCCTTCTGCTCCTCGATCCCGAAGTGTCTGCTGACACTTTTCCAGATGAGAGGAAAAGCAAACGGGCTACACAGGACACATTGCCTGCTTGGGGCCCCTTGCAAGGTCTTGGACTCGTTGTTGATGGCCCTGAACACTCTGTGAGCCTCCCTTGTCCTCCCCCTGTCACGTTTGCGGTTGATGAGCCCACGAGTATCACGCTCAGGCATGGTGAAGGAATTATCGTATGGGCCGATCGTGCCTGTCATGCTATCGCTGTATGCATCACATATGCTGCCACCCAGCCAGTGCAGTTGCGATGTCCAGGGATTTGGCAGTGCATTCCCCAGGCACGAGCCTGGTGTGAGGCTCTTGGATTTGCCTGTCACCATGACGGTCTGTGCTCTCCCTCTGCGTGACTTTTCACCCTGTTTCACAGAATTTATCTCTGCATAGGCGTGCGTCTTTCGATAGACTCCATCGCCACGAATGGAAAAAATGTGCGCCAATATCGGATATCGCGCAGAACAGAGAGCGTATGGGCCGGCTCGCAGTGGCCGTTTGGTATTCTGGGTCGAACTTTGGAGTTTAGCTGAGTCGAAAACGAAGTTCGCATTGGGCTTTCAATCAATGGCCATACAGTGTTGCCGTTCATGTGATACCTCAATGGTGCCTAAACGGTTTGGAATCAATCTTCGGAGATGGGTCACGCAGCAGAAGCTTGTGCTTCACTCCTTGTTCAGAGTTCGGCAGAGGCTTCTTCCCGCTGGAGTACATGCAGCAGGTTTGCTCGCGCGGATGGTCAAGATGCATGCAGAACTCAGCATCTGCTACGGTATAGCACAAAGATCGTGACAGAGTAGCAACACGCTGAACATCTTCTGCACACGGTCTCGATGCTTGCCCACACAGAACCAAATATTCAGTACGTTTGAGACAGGTTTCCTTCAAGTTGTGTAGATGGAGGAGATGCATCGGAAGGATTCTGATTGCAGAAGTCTCCTTGGAACGAGCCAAGCATGTTCCCCACGCGCTACTCGTTCAGCAATTCACGTAAACTCTGATATGACGAGTCGACGAGCAGCCCGAAAGCTGTACAACTGTTGAGACGGGGTATAGTGGGAGTGTCATAGCGAACGGAGGAGAAGGATCCCTGAGCCCTAAGTATGCGTGTGGTTGCAGTGGTTGCGGCTAGCTGTGGATAGCTTCTCGAGATGTAGATCAGTGTTAGAGACTGGGCCTTGGGCGCAGGCCCTTGCCCGCGGCGATGCCGTGAAGATGGCGATCGCCAGCAGCGGCCTTGAGTCTTCGCCTTTAGGAGTTGGGTTTATCCGCCTTTTCCTGTGGCTCTTCATATGCAGCCCCGAAATCCCAAATCTGCCAAGCCCTCAGCCCCCAAATCGCGATATCCCAAAACCCTGCGCAAAGGTGACACAGACATCGGCGACGTCATCGACAAGGTGAAAGCTGCCGGAGCGCAGCCCTCAGATACGCCTTGTGGTCAAGTAGCGCCCGAACCCATTGGCTTGGTGCCGGCGTCGAGGAATGTATATACCGCAGGCTCAAGAGATCCCTGTCTGTGTGTTTGGGGATCAAGGGCCATCCTTCAGACAACTTCAGTGTTGTCGTGCTTGTGGCGTAGGATTCAATCGTAAGTTCGAGGCTGAGGTTTCATTCCTCTTTCAATCGATTTTCATTGACCCTTCCTCGAGCTTAAATCCGCAGACCAGAATTCCTTCGATGTAGGGTTATCGAATGCGAGGTTTGGGCTTGGATTTCGAGTGCAGAACTCAGAGGTTTGTCACGGGTCGTGTTTCTCAGGTCGACTATGATGTCGTCTACGCGGTCCAGCCCCCGGGAAAGTGAGACTTTAGAGATGGGTTTAACCCATGACTGGATGTCCACAGCCGCCGAAAACAAGTGCCATGGGGACTGTTACCCTCCTTATCCCTCTGTTAGCGGTGCCGAAGCAGGGGAAGCTCCTCAGGATTTGAGAAAGCCTGGTGATCGTAGCAACAGCAGCTGGAAGCAGGTATTCCCTGGGTCCTCAGTCATGCGCCTTTGAGCCTGTGAGGCGTGTATGGAGCGAGCCCATGCATCTTGGCTTTTGCAATGGCCTATGGCCCCTTGAAGCGAAGCTCCTGTACTTTCTGTTTGTCTTCAGAGCGTATTCTTCTTAATGTGACAGTCGGTCTTGGTGTCGTTAATGATGCTGTTGTACATTTTTCGACCTCCTCTTGGTCTTGGTCTTGTTCTTGTTCATGTTGCTGCACCCCCACAATGCCCCTTATGCTTGCGTGCTTGGATTTCTACAGGTGGGACAATTTTGAGCTGCACACCAACACCTCGGCACGAATCTTTTCTTCCGCTCGTAGCACCATCGCGAATGTTGTGATCCTCGTGAATCTCCTTCCTTCTGTGGCTGCGACACTCGCAAAGAATTGCTACTGGGCCTTTCCCGTGGCAAACTGGGCAGTCTTCAAACGTTTATACTGCGTAGCTCTGATAGGCACGAGTGTTTGCCTTGTTCTCTTCGGGCATATTCCAAAGCTTAAATGCAGGGCTTGTTGCTGACAGAAGTCTAAGGCGATGCAGCGGAAGTTTGCTCCGTGGAAAGCAGTCTCTCGGCTCTCCACAGGATATCTGTGGTTTTGCCCGGGCTTTTGCCTATCGGGTTGGATGTTGTGGCTTGCGGGTAATGAGGCTATAAGGATGGATGTCCTTTGCCGGTGTTTTCGGCGGGCAGCTACCCCCCAAAACAGCAGAAGTCTGTCGTTCGAAGAAGCAGCCGTGACGGGTCTTCAGAAGGCTTCACTTCCGAGCCGGTATAGGGATCAAGATTATGCCTCGGGTCACACCTATGCCCTCTTTTGTACAGAACGTGCTAAAAGCCCTAAATCCTCAGAAGACAGGAGGAACGCAACTCTTGGCGATCCCTCTAAAACACAGAGATCAAAGCTTTAGGACTTTAGGACTTTTGGGACTCTCCCTTTAGGCCGACTTCCGCTATCGGGTCTCCAAAGAAAGCATCGCCGAGCTCTCCGGCGCGGAGCGCCGGGATCTGGACCCCAAGGAGGCCTTGCTGTCGGCTTCATTGGGCTCCCTTGGGTTCAAATACTTTTTGTGGGGTAGAGTCCATTGGGTTTGGGTGGTGATGAAGGGCTGAAAAATATTGAAGGGGTCGGGGATTTGTGGTTTCGAAATTTGTTGCTGGTGGCAATGGCATGTTGCGAGTCTTGCATCATCTTTCACTCTGAGCCTCGACTCCGACAATAAAGTAAACTCACATCCGGGCTTGGTCTCTGCAGGTCCAGAAGAGCGATGCTGTTGCCACTCGGTTTGTTCGGTTTGGAGTTGGCAGGATCAAGACTTCGGCTATCGATGACGGCAGAGGCATTGCTGTCGTTGCCATAGCAGTAGTAATATGTGGGGTGGCATATGCATCTATATATATATATATATTGATATTGATAGTCTCCTCGTTTGACAGGGCACGAAGCCACAAACAAGAGAACAGCGTATCTGAAGGCATCACTGTGTGCTCTCATGAGAGCTTGGCAAGCCTATCGTTTGCTGTGCCTTTGTCTCGTTTTCTCTTCTAGAGACTCGCAACGTGTTATTCATCGATGAATCTGGTCGTTTTTGCTACTGCACCCATGGTTCATTTGTACCCATTGTTCATGATGCCCCTGCACATTATCTAAGTTGATAGTTGCTTCATGTTCGTGCTGTGTTGACCAGAACTTTGTGTGATGCTACCCATTGTGTCACTTCTTGTTGTTGTTGTTGCTGCTGCTGCTGCCGCTGCTGCTCCTCCTGCTGTTCCTCCGGCGACTGCTACTATGGCCACCATGCTTGTCAAGGGCAGTGCTTTTGTGCTACTGCGCATTGTGGCGAGTTGTATATTTAGTGCGAGAGCTGGTGGATGACAGCCCTCATGCCTTTTGCATTGTTCACAGCCATTCTTATGATGTTGTTGGCGACAGTGCTGTCGGATCATGTTTTTAATCGCCACTTAAGTTTCTCGTTTGAGGAACACCTCAGCCTCCCACGTCGAAACCCATAGGGTGGCGTTTCCGGTGCCAAGGCACTGCAAAACTACGGGCGACCCTACGACGAGAATGGGAAGCCCACGGGTGCCTGAGTTTTATTCGGACTTGTGATGTCGGGACTGGCCTGTTCTCATGGTTTATTTTTTCGGCTGAAGTTTCTTGCTTGGTCCTTTTGCATTTTCGGGCTAATATTCGGGTCAAGAGTCAAGGGCTTATGTCTGGCTTGGTATGTCTACTGTATAACGCCTGTATAACACCTTCGGCTTTGGCAGAAAACTCTTCGTCGCTCCTGGTGACCTAGTGACTTGACTTACATCTTGGATGGTTTCGTCATGAAAAGGTTGCACATTTGCACACTGGAGCGGCCACCACTTTGATTTACGTCCGGGCAATATGACACCAAAGCAGAGTTGGCTTTTTCTGCGGTGGTGATGCAAGTCACACGGATGTATGTAAGGTGGGTATAAAAATGCCTCGTTGCCTGTTTCCGAATGCCAAGGCACGTACTACAAGTACGCCAAGGCAGAGCTGAAAGGGCTTCGGATGGTACGGGGCTGTGGGGTGTAAAGCGTTGGAAAGCGGTCGTGGAAGATGGTCTTGGGTTCACTTGCAACTGTGACCACAGCTGTGGACATGCCCCAGCCCTGACATCAAGAAGTCTATCTTTTGGGAGCGCATGGGGACCAGATCGGCGTCCGGAAGCGCCAAGGAAGGAAGCGCAGAACATGTTCTGCAAAGACATGCGCAGTAAGGTACACGAATGCATGCGACAATAGTAATAGAAAGCCGGAGTCAACCAGCCACTCTTCCGAGGCCCTTCAACCCCTGATGTCGCGAAGTCCGATGCCCTGCGATTCAACAGCCAACGACCCCATCGAAGCTCCTAAGCCACAACCTGAGGCCCTGAAGCTTCAGTCCGAACATCTAGTGACTCTAGTGCCGAAGCCCCGCGAAAGCTTCCGCCCGAAATCCTAAACTCTCGCTTTACCGACCTCCTTGGAAATTAGAGGAGGCTTGTTCAGGTGCGAGATGCGGCACTCCCCTTCTTGTTGTGTGTGTTGCTCTGACGGAGTCTTGAAGCGTCCCCCCGACTTGTAAGAAGTCACCTCAGCTCGGTCCGCCTTTGGCCGTCCGCATGGACCGTCGTTGAACTTTACTAGTCTAACTGTCGTTGTTTTTGCTGCGACTATTACCATCATCACCAGAAGGTGCATCCCTTAGCATCATCGCCGTGATTCTTATCATGAACACGTGTTATCCCTACTCCTTGAGTTGAATCTGTCCGGCCGGCCTCTTCCGCGAGGATCCGAAGGAGGTCGCATCCTTTGCGCCCAACTGAGCATGTGCCGAGCCTGTCTACCGTACCGGGATCCTGTGAAGATGTCAGGGGGTCGTCTGCCTGCGGGTTTGCTTCCAGGCACGCAACTTAGTTCGATTGTTCTTTTTGAAGACGACCTGCAGACGTTTCGAGTGTTTTCGAACCCCAGCGGGAAGGGCCCCCGATTGATCCGGAGTAGATAGCATCAGGACGTGCCCGAGGGTGGCCAAAGAGTTCATGCACTTTCCTGGACCCGGAATTGATACCACAGGGTTCTCCAACAGAAACGCAAGCACATGCATGTTTGCACGAACGCAGGTGTGCACGGTGTATGTATATGAATCCATGTATGTCCGCAGGTCAGCATGCCTACATTTCTGCATGTCTGCATGTATGTATGTATGTATGTATGTATTTATGTATTTATGTATTTATGTATGGATGTATGTATATATGTATGGATGGATGTATATTTGGACGTATGCATGGATGCATGTGTGTTTGCATGCCGGCTGCAGGCTGATTCTCCTGCACTTAAACATGCAGAAATGTATGTGCGGTGCGTCTACATCAAGCATCACTGTACAGGTGCAAGAAGGCGCATGTTCACATATCCACATGTACGTGTCTTTGTATAGGTATCTTAAAGGGCGCTACCGCGCTTTGATGTGTTAGAGTGTGTGTGCATGTGTGTGAAGAACAGTTGCTTACGAATGTTTACCTATGCAGATTGTAGACATAATATGTTCATGCACATGCAGCTGCTCATTCTCCCCCCCCTGAGAACTTTGGAGGACCGTGTGTGAATTCTCACATCCTCAGAGTTCCTTAGGCTCCAAGCCGTGAGGATGATCATCGCTGTCATGCTGCGCTTTTCCTATTCTCACGATATTTAGCATGCCTCATGCCCACGCCGACGTTGAGATCGTCGCTTGCTACTGTCTCGCTGGTGATCTTGGTTGTGGTTTGCGTCATGAAGGTGGCCGTGGTGGTGGGCGTGGTGATGGCCTTGGTGGTGCTGCAGTAGTGGCCGTCGTGGAGGTCGCCCACGGCGTCGCTGTTGATGTCGTCATGATCGTCGTCGGTTCTTGTTGCCGCCGTCGTCGTTGTCGTGGTTATAGTTGCACCGTCGCCATCGTCGTCGTCGTTGTTCTTGCTGCTGCGGTTTATCGGCCCTTTTGAAGTCGTGGTGGTTCTTGGTGCTGCTGCGTACTTCATCCTTTCACCTCTAGCTGAACCTGGGGCTTCCCAATCTCAGTCCCTCATGCCGGACTTTTCTTGTTTGTCGTCGCACTGCTGCGGGCGTCACTGCTACAGCAACAACAACAACGACCACTAGCGCGACGAGGATTATTCCTCTCAAGGTGCCCAAATTCAATCTGTCTCAGCCCACAGAGTATCCGTCGGCGCAAAGACTGCGTTGGGCGGTTCCACGTAGGCCTTGATGGGGCCTCTCGTTGAGGTGCATGGGGACGTACTGTGTCCTGAAGCTTTAGCCGAAGAGGTGCCCCAATCAAGACTTTTGCTCGGTTTGGCAGCCTCTCAATACTGTGCCGAAGTGCGCCACTCATTAGACTCCGCGTTGGGGGTTGTAGCTGGTGTCTGCACAGAGTAAAGTCTCAGTCAGCAGGCCTGGTGATGCTCTGTCCTGGGAGAGGCATGAAGCAAACCTGATGCATCGATGTCATGTCACTACACTTCTTCTTTGCTGTTGATGATCCTGGTGCGGTCATGATGGTCATTGACTGGTGCATGCTGATTCCGTGTTCAGCTTCTTTTTGTTCCTCGTGGTGTGTTTTGCTTTCATGTTTATCCTATCGGTCCAGTGCTCCCGTAGAAGCTAAATATCCAGATTCTCAGATTCCAAAATCATACCACTCAGAATACTTGTAGTGACTAGCCCTTACAGAGCGGTGAAAGTCGTGCCTATCACAACAGCATAGCAGTGTTGGCGCAGCTTTCTGAGCAAAGGTGTGTGCGCGCATGTTGTTTCGGTTGGGGGTCTGAGTACGTATACGTTGGAAGATTTGGTTAGGCACTCTTCATATACACCTTTTGATCGTGCGTCATGCCGCGGCGGCACATCGGCTCAGCTGTGGTAAGTCAGCAGGACAAACTGGAGGGCAGCGGTATTTAAGCCCTGGCCATACCCAAGACGCATGGGATGCAATCATGACCGCCGAAACAGCACTGGTATTCTGCTATGTCGTGCAGGAAGGAGAAGCTCGGTTCTTTGCGATTCCGAATTCAAGAGTGGATTGTTTGTGCTGTCTTGGGGTTTCTTCCGATGGGACTGTGATGTTCTACCATAGCCAGAGGGCTCCTCGTTGTACCTCAATGTTGCAGTTGGGGGGTTCTTTAGGCAGGCTCGGCCCGTACCTCTGCTCTCCAATCGTTAAACTCGTCAGATCTTTAGGCAACCTAAGGGGTCTCCAGCTCTGGAGCTTGACAGGCTCCAGGTGCGTCCCCTGAACGGCTCTGTTTCCCGTTGGGAACGGAAAGCCTGTACCTTTAGCGCCGAGCTTGGGCACGGCCCCGAAACTGCCGAAGGGCCGTGCCTAAACTTTGTTGAGTTCTCGGCAACTGGCCTGGGGCGTGAACGTCTTGTATGCACAAGGCTGACAGTCTGCGCCCTCGTTGGACTGGCAAGAAGCCACAAGACATGATTGTCCTGTGGAGTGTCGGCAGTTCAGCCCCACGACAGAGCAGAGTGAATTTAACTTCTGCATGGACAGATCCATGAGCTGAGTTGCAAGACCCGCATGACGTGCCAACCCCCTTTGGATCGCAGTTCTTCGCACCAAGGCCGGAATCAGAGTAGCAAGTTGACAATTGCACCCAGCTGCGAACTCCATATTGAGCTGGCTTCACGGCATCTTTTGTTGCCTTTCTGCAACCGTTGCTGCTGCTGGTACCTCTTGTGTGCTTACGGCTTACGGTCTACGACGGCTAGTGATACAGCTGCTGTCAATGTTTCTACCGGTGCAGTTAGTCTTGCCACTAGCAAGAGTGGCAATAGCAATAGTTTCAATAGTTCTCGCCCTCCTCATGGTTGTCGTCGTGTTCGTTCGTTTTGATGGTGGTCGTCGAAGTCGTAGTCGTAGTCGACGTGATGGTCGACGTGGTAGTCGTAATGGTAGTCGTAGTCGTAGTCGTAGGCGTGGTAGTAGTGAAGTAGTGGTGGTAGTAGTAGTAGTAGTAGAAGAAGAAGAAGAATTAGCACAATTAGTAGAATTAGTCGACGTGATCGTCGACGTGGTAGTCGTAGTCGTAGTCGTAGGCGTAGTAGTAGTGGTAGTAGTGGTAGTAGTGGTAGTAGTGGTAGTAGTGGTGGTAGTAGTAGTAGTAGTAGTAGAAGTGGTAGTAGAGAACTAGTAGAAGTAGTAGAAGTAGTAGAAGTAGTAGAAGTAGTAGAAGTAGTAGAATTAGTAGAATTAGTAGAAGTGGTAGAATTAGTAGTAGTAGTAGTAGTAGTAGTAGTGGTGGTGCTGCATGGTGGTAGCTGCAGCAGCACGAACAAGGAGCCATAGAAGAAATCCGTACATGTAAGCTTGGATTTCCACCATCCGAACCCTAAACGCGAAACCTTCCTGGCGTTGTCTGCAGCTCATGCCGGTCCGGTCGACAAGAAGACCGAAGAGTGCGCCCCGCTCAGGCTGCCAAGAGTGTAGGGGCGTCGGATCCCGTGGTGCCCTGTTTAAGGGGCTTCAGACAAGGGTTTTGGGATATGCTGAAGAGTTATTATCATATGGGACCCCAAGCTGCGGACTAGGCAATGCTTAGGGCACGATCGAGTAGAAGGTACCACATGTGGGAGCATACATATCTATATCAATACTGTAACTGCACGAACGGATTAACATCCCAGTTGGACATGTTCAGTCATGCCAGGGTGAGAAAGTTTAGAGTCTTATTGTTTTTGGGGTTCGATCTCAAGATGTTGCCCAGGACGATGGGACCACAGAATAGACATGTAGGGGCCGCGGACATCGTCGGAACATCCGACGAGATCTTGGAAGAGGATCTTCTAAGGGGCAGTTCAATCGCTTTCAGAGCTGATGGTACAAGCGCTTTTAGCCTTTAGGGGTTGAAGCGTCGTCTTCGAAATAGAGTGTAGCTCAAACAGAGCTGTGGACAGAGAAGCACCGGATGCGCATTGACTTGCATAGGTGACAGTAAGAATAAATAATCTAGAAGTATGACAGCGAAAAGGAATTCAATGGCGTCGAGCACGGTGAGGACGACGATGAAGAATACTACCGTATAACAGTTGAGTGTGACGCGAGGTTTCTTTGGGCTCGTTTGGAGGTTCCCGGTAATGACCGGTAATGATGGGGTACGGCCTTTTCAGTATTGCCAGGCCTGACCCAGGGTTCTGGTTAGCGGCTGTTTGTATCGAATGGATTGTGGAAGAACCTCACGAGACAGGCCAGATCTGAAGCGTGGAAAGATTGCAAAAATGCAGTGTGCAATGGTGCAGATGGTTGCTTGCTGACTGTTTCGAGGAGTCCATGTTGGAAAGACCTGACAGTATGCTTGAGGACACTTTGAACAAGATATCCCCAAGCATGAGTTGCAAAGTCATCTCTGGAGAGAGCATGCTATCTAGAGACTGCTGCAATCTGCTCACACTTGGCGCAAACGAACGCTGACGAACCCAGCTGAAAGCACAAGCAGGCTTATGCACTGGGATTTTTGCAGCAGTTTCCGCTTGTCGAAGGTCGGTGGAAGAGGTGCGGGAGAACCTGGATCGCCTGGAGATTTTGGCATGTGTTTTCGACTCACACGGCCCTGGGGTTGGTATTGATGGCCCCCGCAGCGAGCAGCAAGTTGTGATTTCAAACAGCCGAAGTTCACGTCTTTAGCAGCCAGAACGTTGGAAGGATCGGGTTCCCAAGGCGCTTTGCGTTCCGGTGGTGCTTGGCTTCACTCTTGTTTCGGCCGTCGTTCCTACTGCTTCTTGCCCAGGGACGTTTACGGGCCCCGTCAGATCAGCAGTTCATTGCTGTTGCGTCCCGTCGTAGATGCTTCGTTCGGGAGACATGGTCTCGAAGCCTCGAAGAAAGCTCGAGAAGTCTTTGACCGGCTTGGATTTGGCTTCGGCTCCGGTCCCTTGCGCCTCAACGTATGCCAGGATGAGTGGGCACAGGAGATCAACGAGAGCCAGGACAGGTAGAGACAGAGAGTGCGAGCTCATTGGCCTCCACAAGAAGACTTCCCAATCGTCCCTTCAAGATGTTATCATGTTGTCTTGAAGGTTGTTTGTCATTCTTGTCGTTGCGATACCCATCGTTCCAATTGTTTCCATGCTACCAGCAACATGCGCTCCTTCTTCCCTTTTCCTAGACATGTGAAGAGTGCAGGAGCTGAACGAGCGGCACTTGGGCCTCTTCGCGCAGCCGGCTTTCTTGTGGCTGTCTTGGGCAGTGTGGGCCATGGAAATGTCCTATTCCACGCAGTCGTTGGGGAAGTGGGCAAGCTTTGCACGACTCAGCGGAAGGCAGATGATGGCGGTCACTGCAAACGCTTCTTTTTCCGAGCAGCCTGAGTAATTCATAGATGCTTACTCGTACGATCTTTGCCCTAACTCCCATCATGTTCGTGGCCATGCGTGTCCCTCGCCCTGCTCAGCTGAACTCGATACTCAGATGGACGAATGTCATTGCGATAAAGGTGCAGTGGCTTGCGTATTGTATAGTCGTGAAATGTGACTGCTCTTGCCGTATGACTGTATGGTGAAGATCCAGTGTGCGTCTTGACAGCATACATCACGGTATGCAAATGTCGTACCAGCAAGATTCGGCTTGGACTGTTTCTCATCTTCTCAGGAAAAGTTTCCAGATGTTTGGTCTGCAGACAATATTCAACACAAGGGCCAATAGGCCCACAGTGAATTTGATATTGCTGCAGAGGTCGACCCCCCCACTGTCCCACTGTCTTCTTGTCGCTGAGTGTTGGTGAGGAAACCTGGGGTTCGAGGATTAAAAGAACTTTGCAATGGAGTTCGACTTGTAGGAAGCCACACAATTTTCGTGGATGTGGCAGGACAGCAAAGAGGCTAAACATTTCGGCATGAACCTTCCAGAGGAACCACAGTCTGTCTACACCCGTCACACAGGTATCCATATTCGACAAGGCTTCGTCATGCCTGCAACTCGCACAAGAACGGTCCTTGGCGCCAGGTTGTGGATGTCACCCCGCTACGCAAGGACAGCAGTTTATGGAATCACGCAAGATGCATGCCAGTGTCCAATTTTGCGGACTCATACTGTAATTCCGAAGGACGTAGCATAAAGAGCAGAAGTCTATTTTTGGACAGCCCACATGTTGCAACACATCTCTTGAGAGTAATCTACTAGAATCCAGAGCATTACGAGTCCTTTGATTACGGTCTCGATATCATGTTTGTCTTCCTAGCGACCGTAATCGCTGCCACTGTGTGAAGGACAGTCATGAAAGCATGCTAATTATCGTTCTTTTGGTAGAGTTCCTTTAGGTCCCTGACTGCTTCCACGGCCAGTAATTATCTAGATTGCCCAACAAGCAGAGTTGAGCACAGGCTCTGCTGGCCATGTGCGCTTGCTGCAGGCTGAGGCGCGCGAGTTCTTGGTAAAGGTTCAGTTTGGAGATGAGGTTTCCACAAGCTCTACTCAGACGAGCTTTGGAATTCCGGTGCATGAGGTTTTGGGAGTGGTTTATGTCAAGCGTGACTTGACCAGGTGACATGCTGAAGCATCCAGATAATTTCAGCGGACATGCGGAGTTAGACACAGATTTAAGCCGAAACCTTGATAACTCAAGAACTGGCTGGTTCCTTGCGGACAGCAGGAAGGCTGGGTCCTTTGGTAGTTCTCGTCACTGATCAATGCTGTCCGTGTGCTTTATTGGGCTGGCTCGCGCGCGCGCGCACGCGTGCAGGCCAGTCCAGCCTTCCAAGACTGAACCTCCCTTGTTTAAAAGGTTTTTGCGGCGATTTCTGTTGTTCTTGCTACCGGTACTGATGCTGATGTGATGCGTAGGAACCCTATAGTTAGTTACTGCGAGTACACGACATATTGATGTTGAGATTGCCTTTTCAGCTGCGGCGCAGGCTACTGGGGGTGGTCCAGCGGTGGCTGGAAGATGCATGCGTCGGAAGCTGAGCCTATGTATGATACAACATGAATGCACGATCTAACGAATGAGTGAATAACGAATGAATGACTGAATCAATGAATGAATGAATGAGTGGAGAAGTGAATGAATGAATGAATGAACGAATGAATCTGAATGATCGGAGGGATGGATGGATGGATGGATGGATGGAATGAACGAATGGACGAATGAACGGATGAGGGGATAAATTGATGAACGGATGAATGACTGGATGCCAGAATGTATCTTTGAACGAAAGACTGAATGAATGAAGCAAGGAAGGGAGGAATTCATGGATGGATGGATGGATGGATGGATGGATGGATGGATGGATGGATAGATGAAGCAAGGAAGGAATGAACGAAGTATGGAAGGAAGGAGTGAAGGAATGACGCAGTGAAGGAATGAAGGAATGGAGTGGAATGCAATGGAGCGAATGAAGCCATGGAATGGAATGGAATGAAACTGTTAATGTTTCGCATTCTGCCTGACCTGTCATGCATGGCTGTGACATTTGCATCTGAAGCTTTCGTCAATTGTACAGCTGACGTACGAAGCCATGCGGCTCTCGGTAGCGTGCTAGAAAGAGCAGCGTAGAGCGGTTGCAGCATGCTTTGAAGCGAACTTGCAGTCGAATATTCGCATTGGTCGTGCGGAGCAGGGCTGAGCGGTCATGACTTCGGCAAGTCAGACTACAAGCGCATCCGCTGATGATGCACAGCAAGCAGAGCAGCAAGATGGCCTCGGCTCCGAGGCTTGGCAAGGCAGAGATTGGGGTTGGTCCGAATGGCAGTGGAGCTCACAGCCGGGCCAGTCGTATCAGAGTGCGTGGCCAGGTAATGCTTGGGCTAGTTCTTGGTCTTATGCTTCCCCATGGTGGACAGGCTCTTGGGAGAGATCGGGGTCATCAGGTTGGAGTAGGGACAGCCAGGGTGATCAACGGTCCGGATGGGCAGGTGCCACTATGCAATCGCAGCAACATGAACAGCATGGACATGACGTGCAGGGAGAATCAGGACATCGTAGGAGTTCAGTGACCTCTACTGAGGTCCCCACTGACACCGCAGATCATGATCATGAGGGTTTGGATGAGCAGGACACTCGTGAGAGCGACCTCGGCAGCTCGTCCACGAAGAAAGACCTTCCGAAGACCGGCAAGGACTATGTCCCGGAGTACAGTGGAGAGACGCCCATGAGGGAGTACCAGCGGAGAGTTCGGTTGTTTGAAGCAAGTACGAGCATAGATGCGAGCTACAGGGCGCAGAAACTCATGGAGCGCCTCTCTGGTCAGGCATGGCTGGCCACGGAGTCCTTGGATCTGGACTACATCAAGCACCCGGAGGGTGTCAAGCGCCTTCTTCAGCATCTATGGCAAGAACTCGAGCCTCTAGAATATCTTCGGACTTTTACTACATTGGCTGAGTTCTACAAAGGGTTCAAGCGAACGCCAGGGATGGAGTACATCACTTATGACATGGAGTTCCGTGCTCATCTGACGCGTTTGGAAGAGATAGGTGCCAAGGTGGAAGGGCTCACTCAAGCTTATTGGTTCATTGAAAAGGCAGGACTTTCCAGTGAATTAAGGAAACAGGTTGTTGCCGCGGCGGGGGGCGAGTATGACTATCACAAGCTCAGGCGGGCCCTCCTTGCAATCGTGCCGAAAGTCAATAAAGAGGAGGACGGCGGCAACCACACCAGGTTTTCCCCCGGCAATCGACAATGGAAGCCCCGAAGCAATCACAACAACACTCGACAGGTACATGCCACTCTCGATGACACGGTGGATGATCAGGAAGAGAACCCGGTGGAAGAGGCAGAGGCCGAGGGCGATTCAGCTGCTTTGGAGGGAGAGTTGGAGGTGCTCTTGACGCAGGCCGCGCGCAAGCGCGCGCAAATCGAGAAATCCAGAGGATTTGCCAAGCAGGAGTCCGCCACAGAGAGAGAGCAACGCATTAGAGGGATGAAGTCGAGAATGCCTTGCAGCGCGTGTAAAGCTCATGGAAAGACTGTGTTTGGCCACTGGCATGGAGACAGCTCGTGCCCTTATCACAGAGAGAGGGCCAAAGATAAGAATGTCATGGCGGTCATTGCTGAGCAGCTGTCGGATTCCGATAGCGATCACGAGGAGATCTTCGGCCCGAGCTCACATGACGTCTTCATCGCCACCTCGACGGACGCCGACCCGGGTGACCGTGACAGCAAGGAGCTCGATGAGGTCTGGGTTGGTACGCTAAGTCCGGAAACACAAGCTGCCAGTAGGTTCACTTTGGCTTTGAGCGACACGTGTTGTGCGAGGACAGTAGCGGGTGAGAAGTGGGTTCGTCACCACTTGAGTCATTTGCGCGATCTCGGCGAGGACACTTTTGTGGTGGAAGAATCTAGGCCCTTTCGGTTTGGAGCAGGACCCAGAGTTCTGTCATCGTATGCCGTGATCATTCCTATCAACATCAAGGGTGCTAGCAAATGGGCTCACCTTCGTGTGAGCGTCGTGGATCAGGACGTGCCACTCCTCATCAGCAAGACGGCATTGAAGGAGCTCGGGGTGGTCCTCGACTTGGCTCGTGGTTGTGTGTATTTCGGAAGACTTAACATTGACGTGCCCCTGAGGGAGACGACCACGGGACTATGTGGTTTCGACATCAACCTCGACGCCTCCAGGCGCAGATATGAATGTCCGAGCACGAGATTCCTTGATGAAGAATGTGAAGTTGTGTTATCCGAGTTTGACCAGCATTCGTATGACGAGGTGTGGATGACTCCCGAGAACGACGTGCACAAGGAGATGCGAGTCAGGGCCACCAGACAGGCCATCCAGGAGTGCGAGTCACGGGCCAAACAACTATTACGTGATAAAGATGTTTCATTCCCCTCGTTGCTCGACTTGGTGAGGCGGCTTCCACTCGCCCGACGGCATCGACATCGTCAGATCAACGACGGACCAGGTATGAGTAATCTTGCTTGGACAGCCGGTTTGTTTGTTCACGGAAATGTGATCGGCATCACCAGGAGGACAACCAAGTACCCGAACGTCATCAAGTACATCAACATGTTTATGAGGCACCGGAGTGATCAGCAGTGGACGTCATTTGCTTTACAGCGAAATGTATGTACGGGTGTGCACAGGGACGTGCATAACCAGAAGAACTCCGAATCCCTCACAATGACGTTTGGATCCTTCTCGGGAGGCCAGTTATGGGTTGCTAGAGATGAAGCGCAATCATCACATGATGCAGTGTGGAAGGAAGATGAACGGGGCAACCAAATGCCGGGAGACCTCGTTGACACCTTCGAGAAACCGTATGTGTTCAATCCTCACACTCTTCATTCGACATGTCCGTGGGAGGGTGAAAGGTGGTGTTTGACTATGTATCGTGTTCGGCACGCTGATCAGGTCAGCCATGACGTATGGCATGCTCTTTCAAAGCTTCGTTTTCCTTTGGGGAGACGGATGGCTTCCAGGACCTTTGGGATTGAGAAACATTGCGCTCATGGTGCTCTGTTGTCATCCTGTCACCGAGAGCCGCAAGAAAGAAGGGATGATAGACACCATGAAGAAACTCCGCAGCTCGAGGGTGACCTGTCAAGCATCAGCCGCCACGGTCAAGTAGCGCATTCGGTAGTCGAAGATGATGCCTCAAGTGGTTGTGCCAAAGAGGAAGGCCGAGTTCGTTCAGGCGATTGCGTGCTGGAGCCGGGTTCCGAAGGAGGAACTCGAGAAGCACAATGTGGATCGGCTCCGCGAGTTGTATGCGGTGTTGAAGCCGAAGAAGAGGACATCGGTTCTCCCCGCGAATTGGAAGAAGTTGGACTTGGAGAGTCTCAAGGAGCTGTATGCTTCCAGGGTGTGCCAGGATCTCGGACGCCCCCAGGATGCACACTGGTCGAGATGGACCCGCTCCCAGCTGATCTTGGAAGTGGAATTGTGGCATCTGGATGTGCAGGACAGCCTGGAGCACCAGCCAGACGACACATCGCCCTTCCCGAAGTGCTCGGAGTGCGACATACCAATGATTGTCCGAACGAATCGTGTAACGAAAGAGGAGTTTTGGGGCTGCAGACGATTCCCTTACTGCAAGGTAACCCTCCCCATGGAGTACCAAGGGATGCCAGTGATGGAGGCCCTCCAGGAGCTGCAGATGGAGACGAAGCCCAAGGCAGCCGCCAAGACCCCGAAGTTTCCGATTGCCAACAAGGTCAAGATCGAGAAGGACGAGAAGCCCGGATTACTGGGGAATCGTCGCAAGTCACCGGGAGGCTACGTGAGGGGGTCAAATGGACCAGGGGTGTCGTCAGACAGTTCCTGGGTAGCAACCGGCCCCACGCCAGTGGAGGAAGTATCGTCGGACGACGAGCTTGGCCTGACGCGGAAGTTCAACGCGAACCTCACCCAGGAGGAGATCGAGGTGATTGCCCAGATGAGACGCAGCAAGGGCCAGGTGAGCGAGAAGCCAGACACACCCACGGAGTGAGATCCCCTGAGACGGTGGATCACAAGGAACCGACCGCGGAGACGGCCGATTCCTCTGACCGGGTGCCTCTTGATAGGGATGAGGTCGAAGCTAGGATTCGTGACGGTCGGGCTAGGCGTAATCTTTTGAAACAGGGTACTGTCAAGAGGCTTCTCGGCAACACACGTGCACTGCTTGGTGCCGTGTTTATCAGTACAGTAGCAGCAGCCGGAGCGGCAATGCAAGCCGTTCCGTTTGCACATCGGAAACGTCCCGATGTTCTTGAGATTTCTGACGGCTGTGCACAGGTGTCTTCTACCTTGTCACGTTGGGGTTTCAGTATGCAGCAGCCTATAGACATACACGGTGATTTGAGTGATGAGGAAGGCCGGATCGAAGTCATCAAGTGGATTGATCGCACACAACCGCGGCTTGTCGTGATGTCGAATTGTTGTCCCGGTCGACCACCTGTGTATGCTATTCATCGAAATCAGACTCAGGCCCAACGTCGAGAGAGGAGATGGAGAGAACGACAGAAGCAGGTTGTGCACTTTGTTCAACAGGTCTTTGATTGTCAGCTGAAGCGTGGGGACCACGCTATGGCCGATCTGCCTGTTGGGGAACACTGGGGAGTTGCAGCGTTAGCAGACAACATGATTCGTCATCCCAATGTTCGGTGTGTACATGGATGGAATGTGGGGCTTAAAGCGGAACAGGAAAGCGCATGGGTCACCACATGTCATCATGTTGCTGAAGAACTTGAAAGAAGTGTTCCCGGTAAGCCAGTACAGAACGATCCGAATGATCAGAGCACCAGGTTGGAGGCAAGGAGACGCAGTTTCAGCCGAGCGGTGTGTGTTGGTTTCATTCGATGTTTGAAAGAAACCGATCCGGGTCGACTTCGAAGAATGTTGAGAAGCTTGGCTGCGCGGATCCGAAGTCGCATACATGCTGGTGATCGGAGCGTTCAGGATCTTCGCTGGAGTGAAAAGGCCATCCTCCGTTCTCTGAAGCAGTGGAGTGCCGTCTATGCACAAGAGGGAATGGAGGGGAGTGAATCAGAGGGAGAAGATGTAGACATGCCACACGCCTCGGAGGAGCCTAATCCCAGATCTTTGGGACATCCAGGTGATGCGGCCGTGGAGCGGCCAGGTCCACCGAGAGAATCAGTTCGCAGTGGATTGTCGAGCGATGGCATCATTTTCGAGGTGCCATCTGGGCGTCATCTTGAAGATTCAGTGAAACAAGGATTGATTCGCGCGCGTTGTAATTTAGGACATCCGAGTCCGGCGGACCTGCAAAGATTTCTCAAGTTAGGGGGAGCTAAACAGCATGTTGTTGAGGCGGTGAGTTGGATGCGTTGTGTTACTTGCGCTCATTCCAAGAGACCGAGCACTCATAGGACTTGTAGTATTCCTCCTTCGCAGATCACGTTCGGCGACGAAGTCCAACTGGATTGCATATGTGTTCACGATGCCAGCAAGGTACAGCATTGGTTCTTGTCTATCCTTGATCGAGCGACATCATATCATTTGATTGAGCTCATGCGTGATCACAGTCCAGTCGAACTGCATCGGGCCTTTGACAGAGGCTGGTGCAAATGGGCCGGGCCTCCACTTCGTGCTTCAGTTGACATGGAAGGCGGTTTTCAAGGTCACGAATTCTGGCATGAAGTAGGGAAGGCCGGGACCAGCCTCAGTGCCATTGGAGGGACAGCCCATTGGCAACAGGGAAAGATTGAACGGCACAATCAAACCATCAAGGACATGCTGCATAGGACCATTAGGCATACCCAACCCAAGGGTAAGGAAGAAATGCGGAAGTTGGCCCGGGAAGTTGCTTGGGCTAAGAACTCCCTGGTTCGAGAGCATGGATGGTCTCCTGTGAGTTTGGTTTTCGGTCGTGAACCTAGGGTGTACGGTGAACTGCATCAAGGAGGGAATCCTGCTTCGTACCATCCTTCGGTGGGTGATCCTGACAGTGACGTGGCTTCCCGCATGCGGTTTCGTTACCACGCTAAGATGGAGTTCATAAAGAGTCAGGCGCGACAGATGATTCTCAGGACCGCTCACAATCGCACCCGAAGGCTGCCGATTCCGAAGGTAGGACAGTTGGTGTTCTTCTGGAGGGCTGAGAATCACAAGAAGCGGGATAGCCAGAGCAAGTGGGTTGGTCCTGGGTATGTGGTTGGAATTCAGGACCGAAATGCCTGGGTGGCATGCGGTGGTAGGTGTTTTCTGGTGGCGGGAGAACATCTGCGCGAGGCCATAGGTGATGAAAAGCATTATGGGGACCCTGAGTTGCAGAAGGCCTTAGCATTGTTCAAGAAGATTCCCAGTGAAGCCACGTATGAGGATCTGATTGGACAGGCGGACCCCATCGAGGAACCTGCTGCCGTAGAGCAGGAACCACTCGTGCAAGATGTTGTTGAGGACATGGATGTGGATCCACTTGTCAATGCAGATCTTCCGGAAGAGTATGCCAAGCTTAGGGGCAGCATCGGATGGCATGTTGATTCACAGAGTAACCCTGTTCTTGTGAGTCACAAAGCTTGGGCATACCGGAGTCCAGAGTCCCGATACCCGGCCCAACGGTTTCCTTGGAGGACTTCGTGGGGTTTTGTCGGAGGCGAATGGAAGTGTCTGGAGTCCGAGGTCAAGTGGATGGAACTCGAAGATCATCATCAGTTTATTCCAGAGGGCCCCGCTAGCATATTGATAACCATCTTCCAGAGTCGTACACGGAAAGATGCGTGTCTCGATGATGTTCCAGTTTCTGTCAAAAGAAGAAAGGCTCAACCAGATCCTCATCCTGTGAACGCGGTGTTGCACAGTGGCAATCAGACTCAGAGTAAGACTAAGTTGAAAAGGATGATGGAGAAGGAGATTCCTTTTGATATGATTCCGTCCTCGGAAAAGGAACTTTACAGGGCTGCTGAAGAGAAGGAGTGGCAGTCGTGGGTTGACTACAACAGCTGTGAAGTTCTTTCTCTTGAGGAGAGTAGACAGATCGAGCAGGAACGTCCCGACAGGGTGTTGCCCAGCAGATATGTGTTCAGGAACAAAAATGCTGGTCTCAAGGACGCCAATGGCGATCCCCTGCCGGTGAAGGCTAAGGCGAGACTTTGTTTGCAAGGCCACTTGTGTCCTGACAGCAAATCGGGTCAAGTTCAGGTTGATTCTCCTACCATTGAACGGGTGTCTACTATGATATTCCTTCACTTGGTCACGAGCTATGGTTGGACTCAGAACTGGTTCATCGGTGACATTTCGAATGCTTTCTTGCAAGGGGCTCCGCTGCAAGGGAAACCGGAAATGTTTATGAGGCAACCTAAGCAAGGGCTCAAGGGATTGCAACCAGGCCAGATATTGAAGCTGCTGAAACCGGTTTACGGCAGACCAGACGCCCCGCGTGCTTGGTACAACGAGTTGTCCCGAATCCTCGAGGCCGAGTTAGGGTTCACTAAGTCACAGGTGGATCCTGCGTTGTTCTGTCTTCGTGACTCAGCGGGGACACTGAAGGCCCTCATGGTTGTTCATGTGGATGATGTCATGATTTGTCATGATGGGAGTGTTTTGGGACAGCAGACGGCTCAGAAACTTCACGATCGATTTCCTTTTGGAACTTGGCTCGAAGTTGCTAAGGAGCAATCCGGAGTGTCGTATTGCGGAAAGGAGATAAAGGTTTGTCAGCGAGACGGCGAGCAGTGTGTTACCTTGTCTCAGAACGCTTTCCTGGACGGCAGACTTCAGCCAATGGCTATCGATCGTACCAGATCTTCCGATCATGATCTCCGTGCCAATCAGACAGAGCTGACTGATTATAGATCAGTGGTCGGAAGCTTGCAGTGGTTAGCGACTCAGAGTAGGCCAGACTTAGCTTTCGAGTGCAACCAACTTCAGAAGAGGGTTTCTGATCTGAGAGTTCGAGATCTGCATCGCGCGAATAGGGCTGTCAAAGAAGCTTTGAAACATCGTTTCGAGATTCTTTTCCGTCCTTTGGGAGCCGACGCGGAATTGGTCACTTTCCATGACGCTGGACTCTACAGTAGCTTGGGGGTTGAGATAGAAGATAGAGAAGTTGAGGACATCCTTCAGGCCGGGAATGAACGCAAGCTCATCTATTCCCAGAAAGGAGTGTGCGTCGGTTTCGTCAGGAAGGGAGCAACTGACCGAGAAGATCGAGCACACTACAATCTTGTCGATTGGAAGTCTGCTACGAACCGTCGCGTCGTCGAATCGTCATTTGCCTCGGAAACTCATGCTGCACTTATGGGTCACAACATGTCTCGGTTTGCTCAAGTCCTGCTGAGCGAGATCAGATATGGATCCGAAGTCATTGCTTCCGTGGAGGATGACGGATGGCAGGATCTAGTTCCCGTCACTCTAATCACTGACTGCAAGAGCATTTATGATACGGTGCATAAAGATGGGCAACATGTTGGTGAGAAGGGGAACATTGTGCACGCCGTCTTGTTACGGCAGCTCTTGAGCACGCGTGGAGAGGCAGGCAAAGCCAAGTTGATGTGGGTTCCAACTAGGTGTCAAGTTGCTGACGGCTTGACTAAAGGGGCTCGCGGTTCGGATATTCGAGATCAACTTCAGGATGGCTTGCTTTTCCACGAAAAGGCTGCTAAGAAAGGCAAGCCACAGCATGCAGAACGAACAGGTCAGAGATATAGTATGACCGGTGTTAATGTTTCGCATTCTGCCTGACCTGTCATGCATGGCTGCGACATTTGCATCTGAAGCTTTCGTCAATTGTACAGCTGACTTACGAAGCCATGCGGCTCTCGGTAGCGTGCTAGAAAGAGCAGCGTAGAGCGGTTGCAGCATGCTTTGAAGCGAACTTGCAGTCGAATATTCGCAGAAACCACGGAAGGCAAGAATGACTAATAAAATGAGTACAGATCTATTTATGTGTTTTTGTAAGCGTAAAGAGACAAGGGTAGTGGAGCAACCTGCCACGGCAACGGTTGTACGCCTTGGCAAAAACCACTTGCGCAAATCTTACCCACACCCGTCTGGCAGCCAAGTTCCTTCGGGCACAAGCCGCAAGGTCCCCGCCCCAAATATATAGAAGCCGGAGCATTCATCGTTCAGCCCGCAGCTCTCAAACTTAACTGTGGTGTCCCTGAATCGACAAGTGCATCTTTGGATTTGACTGGTCGCTTTGCATGTTGAGGAATCTCCATGAGAGGCTCATTCTTCTACCTCAACCCGGAACTCTACAGTGGGGTGCTGGACCCTGAACCCTGCAGGTGCCCCTCTCGCTTTCAGTTTCTGAGGCCCGGCTGAAGCTGTCCCTGCAGGCGGTGCCAAAGGATGCTCTGCTTGCTAGGTTTCTTAGGGTGATTCTGGAGTTGTACGTGGAAGGTTTGTAAGTAGGTCCTTTGTCATGTGGTTCGTTGCTTTAGCTGGGGTGTGGGGCAAAGATGTCGTTTCAGCGGCTACAAAATCATGGGTAAGGATTCTCGCAACCATGAGGGATCACGGTTCGGTTGTAGGGTTTAGGATTCTCGATATGTTTGACCTGTTTCAATGAGAAGGACCTGTGGAGAGCCTCCCAGACTTCGGGACAAAGCACAGAAAGCTCCAACAGCAACCTAAAACATCAGAACAAACTGAGAGGTTTAACGGAATACATTCGAGGCTACCGCAAAGGTACAGCTCGAAAAGAACATATCCTAAGCCTCAACCAAAGTTCAGCACTTCTCGAAGCTGAAACTCATGGTTTACAGGCCCCGAAAAAACAACTCTAATGCGCTCAGCCCCAAGCCCTGAAGTGCGAACCGTACATCTTAAACCCGAACCGCACACACCCTGCAAAGCCCAAAAAGCCTCCGGATCTTTGCAGTCCAAAAGCACGGAGATTGTCATGGCCCCGAAGCAGCCGGATGAGCTGCACAGCACCATCGAGGTGCACATCAAGTGTTAGTCATGAGATGAAGTAGTGGTAGGGACGCAGTGGTGCGGTAGTCCTCGTCGTAGTCGTTGGAGTAGGAGGAATGGGTCGTAGGTGCCCTTGCCATTCTCCGGACAGCAAAGATGTAGCGTGCAGCATGAGAGAACAGCGAGGGGGACTCTACCTTGCAGTTGGAGCAGGCTGTCAAGAGCCTGGGCCCTTTCCTCGCCGAGATGGAGCCCGTTCTGGCTCTTCGGCCGGGTCAAGCGTGTAGCTTGTATGCCACGGAGGTTCGTTAGGCTGAGCGCTTCAGCTCTAACCCAAGACCTCAAAGAAAAGATTCCCTTAGACATAGCGGGCCGAAGAGAGGCAGCACGTGCACATCCGGTTCCCGTACTGCAGGAGATGATGAGTAAGACCATGCTTGTCACACCGGCCTGTCGTAGTTCTTCTGGTGTACCAGACTCAGTGCTCGCAGTTGTTTTGCTTGGTATCCTCGTTTCGTGTTTATCTGCCTTTCGTATGCCCGTGTGAGATACCTTTGCATCAACGGCACTTCCGGCCAATTGAAAGTTGAAGAGCCGCTTGTAGCCATATCGAGACTTAGTCGAGGTCATTAAGGTCTGGGGCGCAGGGTCCTCTGACTCCTTTAGACTGTCGGGGTGTTCCTTGTTTCAGCCCTCATGCCCTGACAGACCATCAAGGCATGTGACGCGAAGCAAACCCTCTTAGCCCATATTAATATGGTCCTGTAATCCTGTAAGCTTACGAACCTTTCCGACCGAGCGATCATCGCGCCGAGGGATCAATCCGCCAGATGTTTGACGTGCTTGAGAGCCGCAGTCATCAGGCGCCGTTTGGGGACCTCCCTGCAAGCCTCGTCTTCCCTGCTTTCCTGTTGCGGAGGTCCCACGACCGCTCATCAAGCGCTGGTGAGGGCCCCGGGGAGCAGCTCCGTCTGTCGGGAGACGCCAGTATAGGCCACTGCAGATTGAAGTTTGGTGTCTACTGCGCAAGAACCGTCGCTCAGCCTGCATGCGCAGGTATGAGTGCATCCATGCGGTTCCTGATCTCAGAGATCGGGCAGAGCGGTGGCAAAATACCTTCCGCAAGGCAGGAACGAAGATCTCAAGTCTCTAGAACACAGTCACCCCAAGCTGCAAAGCTTAGTGAACTTTGGAATTTTGAATTGATCCGCGACTCCAAATCCTACAACAATCCGGATGTCCAGAAGCCTCGCATCCTATGCCCCATGGCCCTATGCAAACACCAGAGGACCTGCGTGGCAAGTTCAACATGAAAATTGCGGAGAAGGCCAAATTCCTAGCCGCCGTGGCCCCAGCAGAGTTCAGAGTCTTCCAGGCAGTACTAGCAGCACTTCTGCTCTGGTAGCTGCTGGAAGTTTCGTTCGTTGTGCGTGGATGTCATTTGATGAGAGTGTGCCTGTGTTGTTGAAGCCTTAAGAGAGCGGCCTTGCACTCCAGCTCGGAGAGAAACAGAGAAAGAGCTGCGAAAGAGCTCCGCCCACGTCGCCCCCACAACCCGACATTCCGACAAAAGCCTTCGCAGCCATCGACCTGGGAGCTTTTCTTGGGCTCAGGCACAGGTGGAAGAATGCCGTCTGGTGCTGGAGGAGTATGCCTGCAAGGCAGAGATCATTACGGAAGTTGGTTTTCGGATAGGACTTGAATTTTGAATGGATGCTTGCTGGAGTCACTGTATGTCCTCTTGTGGTGATAGTTTCCTTGCGTCCTTGCCTGCTCCGGTACCAGGGTGAGAAGAACACCAATTCGCAGGGTCGCCGTCAAGGGAGCCCTTGTTTTGAGACGCTTTCGACAGCACAACGCCCAAACTCCGGCGCACTCCGCGAAGTTCAAACTCCCAACTCAAGTCTCCTGAGACTTGGCTTTCCGCCCTGCTGTTCCCTGGCTCCTGGTGCCTTCTGTTTGCTCGGACTTGCGAAGGCGGTGCATATAGAAGAGGGACCCATGTCATGTCGCGATACATGCTATGGAGGAGGGTGTTACATCGATGTCTGGGGATTCGAAGTACATGTCCCCCTGTTCGGATGGGCCCAGTAGGGATCCCAGTACATTTGTTTTCCGTCGGACATTCGATCTGAGATAATGTACCTGGCGGTCCTTGGTCATGGACCCGCGGAGCGAACAGCAACGCATGATGTACTGAAGCTTCAGGGGGTGATGGGGGACTCAGCAGGTACAGTAGTGGTTGGGGGTGGTGCACTGACTGCAGACTTGTTTGAGGTCCTCACGCGGGCTTCCTTCAGCACTGCTTTCGAAGTCGACGCTGTTATTGGTTCAATTTTCTGCTACGCATTGTCTCCATCAGAGCAGAACTTCCCAGTAATGGAAAGTCCACTGCCTTACGGCTGTCCGGTCAGGTCTCACTCAACAGAGCAGAGTGGCAGCCTCAGCATTTCGTCCCAAGCCACAAGGCAAGGTTGCAGTGGTGGCCAACAGGGAACAGCAGATCGCATCGACAGCAATGCATCTCCTCGATGTGGGGATGACATTCACGACAAATCGGCTAAAGCAGTCTGTGGTTAGATCTGAGCGATCCGAAAGAGTGTTGAAACAACTCAAGCCCCGAAGCAGCCGGAGCCTAGAGTCCATACCAGGAAGGCCGACTCCAATCCTCTGCAGACCCACAGTCTACAACCCCCACCCGAGCATCCAAAGCAAGCTGATACATCCTCCTTCTACGGGAGCCCCTGCTGAGTCTTTACTACACGAAGATGAAGAAACTGCAAGAGCGAGTCTGCAAGTTGCAGGAGCAGGCGCGTTTGTTGGGATCAGGATGGAGAGTCGAGCTTGGCTAGCGCTAGAAGCCTGTTCAGGCAATCCTGTTTTTGATGATTCGGCACCCCGAAACATGCCATCCAACGTTTCCAGATCAAGACAAACTCGCTGAGGATAATGCGATCGACTTTCGATGCAGCCTTTGGGGTGGAGCATTAGTGTTTTAAGACATTCATGTTGGTGCTCAGTTTCAGGGGTTTCTGGATCACCGTGTGGACGAATGTTCAACTTCGCGTCGAGGTGAAGAAGCAGCACGTGCATGAAGAAATGATGGAGTCCCTTGGCCCAATAGCCGTTGCTCTGGCTTTACTGCATACAGGTGTAGGGGGATTCCATGTTCCAGCTGCTTGTAGTCTTTGCATGGGCGTGATGAGAGCTAGAGCAACCACACATGCTCGCATACTTGTTTCACATACCTGGTTCTGCTTGATCTCGCACCAATATTTCAAAGATGGACGTGAGATGGGATGCCACATAGCACCCACATTTCCCAAGTTAAGGCTGGCAAAGTTAAGTTTGGACCGTGCAGCCAAAGCCCTTGAGGGGGTTGGAGATGGTTGGAGCAATTCCGGCCAAAGCTGAAACGTCAGAGCCAAAGTCATGAACATCATTGTCCACGTGGTAGTACCGGTTCCCGTTTGGCAGTCAGTCTTGTCGAGGCCCACCCAATCAGCTGAAGGCCCAGTGCCCAAACCGATTTGCCCCCAAGGGCCACTAAAGCCTCCCTCGTCACCAATCCACGACGCGAGCAGTGCCAAAGACCCCGCCGACCCACACAAGGATGCCACTCTCCGATTTTCCGGGCTTGGCAGCCACGGCCAGGGGCCGGGCTGAGGGCTGGGTCTGAGTTTCAGGGTCGAGGGCTCGGAGGGTGTGGGATCTGTGAGTGCATTTGGTTTGTAGGGCCTTGCTCCTGCTGGTCTTGAAACCCTGAGACCCCACGCAAAGACTTGTTTTGTCGGCTCGGGGGTGTCACCTTGGTAATGATAATTACTGTCAAGAAATACAGCAACTACTGACTACAGAAAGCTACAATCAAAAGAGGACGAACCGCATCATCGACCCTGGTTTTGGTGGATGCAGGGTTCCACAATCGGTTGTTTGTTCACCCGCAATTCCACCTCTCCGGCTCCACTCCAAAAACCCAGAACAGCCAAGGCCGCTTGGAAAGCTGGGTAGCGAGCAGTTCTTTTGCTGCCGTCTTGACATCGGCCTTCCTTGGACGGAGCCTAGGCCGAGCAGCTTGCACCTCTCCTGGACCTCTGGTACCTGGCCCATGCCAGACCCCAAGCTTCTCTGCCGCCGGCGGTGGAAGGCGTTCTCAGCGGCAGCGGTCGTAGTCATTGTGTTTGTCGTACGGCGAGTCAATCAATAATTGCAACAGAGCTTGCACGAACGGATGTTGCAGTTGGCTCTCCCGTCTGAACTGTGCATCCCCTGAACCCCAAAGCCCTAAGCTCCAAAAGCACGACACCTTGTATTCTCGGCCCCTAATTTCTCATTCCAAATTTCAACGCCTGTGTCGGAATTCAAGTGTCGAAGGAGTGGACGCATTGGAAGGAAAACATCCTCTTCGACTATTTCGTCCCGCGCCCAGTTCCTCCTGAAGGTTGAGAGTTCCCGGTAGAAGGTTCAGCATGTCTGATTTGCAACTTCGGGCTTGTTGCGTGGCGGAAGGACGCTGTGATGGCAAAAGACGCCCGGGAACCCTCGGTCTGAACACAGTAGAGTCTGGGAGTAGTGTTCCTTCATCGTGTAGTTCGCATACCCTAGGCCCTAGAAGTGAGTTGGAAGCCAAGTTTCGGACCTTAATTTGTAGCTAGAGTGAAGGTGGGCGATCTTAGCACGACTGCCAGAAGCTCTAGCAATGGTTGTTTCAAAGTCACCAGTCCTTCAGTGACCAGAGCACGTGGCGGCTATCTGCAGGCCGACAGCAACACAGTGGTAGCCAGCAGCAGACCCGAACTTTCTCATTCTGCTTGCTCGAGGGCGAACGGGCTGCGAACACTTTCGGATTGGAGTGTTTATGCGGGTTGTAGGGTAATGTTGGAAGACTGACTCCATGCATAACTTTTAAACGAGAGAAAGGAGTCTGGAAAACCAATCTCTTTGTCTTATTTCTGCCGGCTCAAGCCAACAGCCTCCAGCTCACAACTGAAGCACCCAGCAGGCGACCCTACCAAACACCATCCTCGTAAAATGTCGCCGTTGCAGGAGCATCTTCACCTAGCTGCAGAGATGAAGCCAAAGTCTGCCTCGTAGGCGCAAAACAGTCGACAGCCCTCTGTGTGCGAAGCGCGCTCAAGTGCGCCCATCGCCCATTGTGCCTTGAGCCCATCCGTTTACGACCCCTTTTCTGCGTGCGGCACTGGACCGGGACCATGATGCGAAGCATGGGCTTCGGGAGCCAGGGCCAAGCGAGCTCCCAGGAGCCCTGGGGGCCTAAGGGAGAGCCGACCCGAGGCGGGTCTTGTGCTGCAGCCTCGAAGACTGGCAGGACTGCTCCATACACGTCTGCACGATCTGCCGTGCTCCGATCAAGCTCTCCTACTTCGTCCGGCCCTGAGCTGCGGATGTGTGGGGAGCCAGCTTTCAGTTCTAACGGTCATCAGCGCAGCCAAACAATCCTGACAGCCGCCCAAGGAGGAGCAGTTCCAGTTTCGTCGTCGTCGTCATGGTCGCAGTATGGTGGTGATGGTGGTGGCGGTGGCGGTGGCGGTGGGGGTGGTGTTGGCGGTGTTGGTCGGTTGTCGCAACTTGTGGTGGTCGTAAATGCCGAGGTGCGATACTAGCAAGACTCAGACAGGGTACCGTGGCCCCCTAGCTTTGGGGTGTCGGTCTTTGCGAGAGCCCTCTCGCCATGCCTGGGCCTAGGCCTCGGGGTTGTGGGTTCAGTCTGCGCGACAGTCTGCCAAGTCCAAGTGTCCGACTCCTCTTGAAAATTCCCACATGATCGAATCAAGATGCGGGAGCTTCGTATCAAGCCTATCTGGAGCCATCTCATCTCGATGTGTGTGAGCAGTTAACAAGAGAAAGGGTCAGGCACAAGGGCGGGGGTAGGGGCACCGTGCACTCAAATTCAAGTCCCGATGGTTGGAATGCGAGTTGAGGTGTTGTTCTTTTTCATGCCTGGCACCAAGTTGCCGCAGACGAGGACTGCTAGGTTCAGGTTTTGGAACGTCCAGCACTTGGGGTTGGTGTTGTGGGCCGGTGGGGTGAGGATTTGGGATGTGAAGTCTCGAGGCTTGGCCGCGCATGCTCGTGGCACGTGATGCCCTTCACAGCGGCAAGTTGCAACGAACATGCTTGACCGGCCCAAGACCCGAAGCAGAAATGTAGACGACAACTGCACGACAGTCAGCGTTATGCCTTGCGCGCTTTGTTTGGAAGTCCCACTCACTTATTTCCGAAGAGACTGGCTACCTCCCATTTGAGTTGAGCGAATGCTCCGTGATTTAGAGCTCCTAGGTCCTGGATTGTTTTGCAGTGTCTACGGCCCAGGTACGACTTGATCAACATTGGCCGGAGGGGCGGCACAGACATCGAACTCCTCTGGAGTGCTTCTTGCACGAAGCCAGCAAGGGCCATTAGCTTTGGAAGTTGCTGCTTTCGGGCAGCAGGCCCAAGCTTGAAAGATGTGCTATAGATAATGCTACCATCCGCACCCCTCATAAGCTCCTTTGGCAAACAAGTTCGGGGCCAAGGCATAGAACGGGGGCAGCACAACCAATATCGCCCGCGAACTTGTGAACTCGAAGTTACTAGAGGTTCCTGAATCCTAGGCTTCTAAAGGCTGCGGGTTGAGGGGCCTTAATCCTGGCTTCCGTGTCTCCGCGTCGCTTCTGAGGTACTCCGTGCTGTGGCAAACGAGTGCGTGCTGCTGCTCACAATCCTGTGTCCGGTGCTCGGGAAGTTCGGAAAGTCCGCAGCAGCCTTAACACCGACAGTTGCCAGAAACAGTAGGTCACCGCTGTGAAGACCACTGCCCAGACGACAACCAACAAGAAAGGTCACCACATACAGACTAGCTGTAGCATCAACAGAACTCCAAACAAGGGCACAGAGAGACAGATGAGCACCCCCCGCCCCCTCCCATCGTCATCTAGGGTCTTGGGCCGGGAATGCCAGCTTGCACAAGATTGTCCGCAGATCATGACGGTGCCTGCCTCTGCCAAGGCCATGAGTTTGGGCACGGCAATATGGCGAGATATCTGGGTGGCGAGATTAGCCGCTGAGCTCTCTTCATTCTCCTATGCGCTCGTGTTTGGCATCTATGACCCCTGCAGCAAAGCTTAGTGAACTAGTCTTGCAATGGGTTTGCTGTGACTTTCAAGCCTGCTGCCAGCCCAGGCCACATCTTGCTTTGGGTTTTCGGTGGAATTTGTTTCCACACCCGACCACGTGACCTGGCTGCGCTCACACACTCGACACGAACACAAAATGAAACACAGATCCTCCATCCGATGCGAGTATATTCATGGTGGCGATGAGGATGATGTCGGTGTATTCATGATGACGAGAACGGCATCTACCCGCAGTGATAGTGTGCGGGTGATGATGGCGGCGGTGATGATGACGAAGAACCTGCTACTGCTACTGCTGCTGCTGTACCAGCTGCTGCTTACTGCTGCCGCAGCTGCTGCTGCTGCTGCTGCTGCTGCTGCTGCTGCTGCTGCTGCTGAGTAACATGGCCATCATGAAGAAAAAATTATGATGAAGATGGTGTTTGTTCGGTCGCTGCTGCTCAAGCCGATGATTCTGTTATGCTGGAGATAGTGAAGGTGCTTGGCAGGGTACTCCCGCTGGTGATTACCCCGATGGTGCTATTCAACACGAGTATGAAGATAGCAGTTCTTCCAGCAGGCCAGCGAAGGGCGAGAGGAAGCTGAAAGCAAAGGTGACTGTTGAGATGAAGATTATTGGTTATTGTATATAAGGTAACTGGTAGTAAAGGCGATAGTCTTGGCTTGTTGGTCCAGCACTTTCCAATATTTTGGTATCGTCGGCGGCGTCGTCGTGGTGCAGCAGCAGCACGAGCGGTCGTGATGCTGGTGTTGGTGGTGGTGGTGGTCGTGTTGGGCACAGCACGTGGATTCTGAAGTGGTGCTGCTGCTGCGCTTCACACTACAAATCCATAGAACTCGGGCAGATGGCTGAGGTGCTGTCAGACGTCCTTTTGCATCATGTCAGGCTTATGCGCATTCTAGTTCCCGTGTTAGCACCGCGGAGATATTAACGTCATCGTAAATCGATTAGACGTGCAGGCGTGCCTCGGATGCCGGGGACGCATACAAAACAGAAATGCTGTGGTGTTTCCAAGCATGGTGACTTGCTTTCCTGCCAGAGTGCATCTGTGGAGTGGGCGGAATGTCCGGCGCTCCTTTTGTCGTTCAGATCTCTCCGAGTCACCTGCTCCCAGTGCTACACATTTTGGAAGCATGGGGTTGTCTTGGGAGCCTAGGGCTTAGAGGCTTCGAATATCTTGGACTGCTAGGTGCAATTTGAGTCCGTGGTAGGAAACCTTAGCTTGGTATGTTCATTCAGTTGCGGCCTGTCTAGCACCTCACAGCCCTGCAAGGGTCGCCCCAGAGAACTTGCCGGCAAGCCCAGGCAATGACTCAGCAGACAACACAGCAGCTTGACGAGACGACAGTCCCGAAGCCTTGAAAGGAAGTCATGGTGTGTGCTTAAGAGCTGTCGGAGAGCAGGTTTCCCAGGGTGTGGATTCAGGGGCAGTGCCTTGCATGCGGTGCTGGTGTTGTTTGCATGCTGGTTCGATCTCGTTTGTCGGTAACATCCGTCATCGCTGTCCTGTGGCAGATTCTCCTGAAAAACGACTTGATGGTGGTTGCCGCAGGCTGCGCAGGGAGGATGTGGCATTTGCTGACGGCCTCCCCTCCCCGGCCCCTCCCCCCTCGGAAACCACGCGCAGGCCCCTCCACGCACTTCGTCCAAGCGCCTCTTTGGGGCCTGGTGCTCTGGCTCCTCTACCTTTGGATCGAAGCACAGGCCTCGTGGATTTTCCATGGGACTTTTGGAGGTGTGTTGACAGTGCGTTTTTACTGTGGGTTTTGCAGGGTTTCGGGTGCAGGGCTTGTCTCGCCGGAGGCACAGAATGGAGACTAGGCTACACCACCAACCTTCCGATAGACCTCCAGGATTTGGGCTTAGGATGTAGGAGTATGTAGGGTCCGGCGGAAGTGTTGCGTTCCCTGAAGTCACTACAAGATCTTCGGAGCTCAGGGGTCAATTTGGGTCGATTCTGGGGGAATCGCCGAAGGTCTGGCTGCGGCACTTGCGGGGGGTAGTAGCCTGGTGGAAACTACGCGGTTCATGTCACATGGGATGAGGAAGAAGTGCATTTGTGTAGTTTTCCTGGTTTGTTTGCGGATCATAGGATCTTCGTAAAGACCCCAGGGGGTCCTGCCACAACACCATAAACTCGAAACCCCTGACTCCTAGCCACAGGCCGCCTGTTAAAGCTCCTTACGTCCTGAAGCATCCGAGCGGAAGCCGAAGGGCGGCTCAACGGGCTATCCCTCTGCCTGGGCTGCGTTCACCGACTCTCTGAATCCACTTGGAGGCTGGGCTTTGGCTCAGGGATGGGCTGCCACCTCAACTAATTCTAGAAGCATAACCTAACGCAGTCTCCGAAAGCCCATCGATTCCACAGACGCCTGACAGTCTTGTGAGAGGTGGCGCATCCTGGTTCTGGGTAGAATACACCATCAACCAGTGGATGGCATTGCTGTGGAGTGTCGTCGCAAATGCCATCTCCCTCAACGTCGCCACTGGGACAATCGGTGCCTTAGGGAGTTCGGGAATCAAGCTTGAAGAAGGTTCCTGTACGTTGAGGAGATCTACTCCCTATCAATGTGCAGCATTCAGAGTCCGGCGAAGGCCTTGGTCGGTACATGACCAAGGCTCTGTTCCTCTTCAATGTCTTCTTTCCCATGTACCCCGCCGACGGCGCGAAGCTTCTGGTGCCCCGGACATGAATTCATTGGAATCCGGCCAAGTGAGCACCACGACTGGGTTCTCTGTGCTTGTTGTTGATTGGGCATCTGCGGGATGGGAAAGGCTCTTTGATGTTGTAAAGACGCTCGGTTAGGACATATTCGGTTTGCCTGAAGCAAGTTCAGCGTGTACGCTTGGTGGATGCGACAACTCGCTCTCCTTTGGACGAGAAGCCCCAGCCGAGGTGACGAGCCTCATGTTCTTCTGCGGCGTCCCCGCGCGGAAGGCGGGAGACGGGAGAGCCGGGAGAGCCGGAGCCTTCCCCTTTTTTGGAGCGCCGCGCCCTTTGTTGCCTCTGTGTGCCCTTTGGAGAGGCGGCCATGGTCCTGATCTGCACCTCCGTTCCCTGCGCCCTCGCCATGATCGTGGCCCGGCGGCCTCTCCCGAAGAGCGGGGCCAGAGCTGCCCTTTCGGGAAGAACGGAACTTGCGCCCCAAGAGGGAGACTACTTTCGAACACACCTCTAAGAATCCCGATGGCTGCAAGGACGAGGGCCAGGAGTGAAGGTCGTCACGAAAATGCACTAAACTTCACTAAACATCGAGAGGGATCCCGCAATGTACCCCAACTGCTTCTAGCAGGGCATGGTAGTCGGCCCAACAGGTGCCATGCATGATGCTCTGTTAATGGTTCTTGTGAGAGGCATAACCAGTACTCCTAGTAAGTCAGTCTTTGTGCTAGCATCGCTAGCTTTCGGTGCAACGGGACCCTTGTCGGTCCGGCAGCAGCTGCCAGCATGGACAGGAGCCCAAGCACCCATACTGCCTGCACCGACGACCAGCCTTTAAGGTCTTAGGAACTCACAACAAAGAAGTCCCAAAGCCCAATCTCTGGAAGTTCAATTGCCGGACCTGAGGGCTACACCGTCTACGCTCTGTTTGAGGCGGGCGTGCGTGGGCTGGGGCCTCAGTGCTGCAGCGGCTCAATGACACGGCCCGATTGATCGGCGAATAGACCAACTACTCCTGCCTGGAAAGACTCAATGTTGTCAGTAACCGAGATTGTTCTGCTGACCAAGGCTCATGGGTAGCTTGATGGGCTGGATGGGTGTGATGAGTCTGATGGAGGCTGCACGGCAGTGCTAGGTTGTTGCAAAGACATTCATAGCTTTGTCAGGCATGATGCATGTGCTGAGCATCAGAGGAATGTTGTGGGCGAGAGGCTTGAAGGTGCTCGACGGTTCACCCACATTTGAATCCGGACGACAGGCTCGGAACATCTACAAGCTGCGCAAGGCCCATCCTCGGACTGCTAGAGAACGTTTTTGTGAGTTCAGGTAGGTTTATGGGTGCAGCCTCAATCGTGCGTGCAAGCGCTGCAGCAGTTGCTTGTTCCAGGAGGTGCAGAGGTTCTCAAGTTTCTCTTGCTCCGATGTGCTTTTGACGCGAGCCCCGCTCCGAGCCGTCGAGAAGAGGCGCGTAGACGTGCAAGGGCCCCGTGTTTCAACGTATACCCAGCCAGGCGCGCCAGCTCCACACCCACCCGCTCTTCGAGGCAGCGGTGGGAACATCAGAGGAACAGCAACAGAAAGAGCGGAGAGCCGGCATGCGAAGCCGGCGGCAGCGGCAGCGGCATGGGAATCATGATCACGGCCTAAAAGCCAAGAGACCAGCAGTAGGAAAGTCATCGCATCCTGTCTTCGAGATGCACTTCTCGTTTTCGCGTTGATCGAGGGCTTCTCCCCACGCTGAGGAGCTGAAGTTGAGGTTCGAGCAACATCATCACTGCATACGAAGAACTGTGCTGCAAGCAAAAGTTGTTGTTCACAGGACAGCTGCGTTCTAGCAATGAAGGTCGGAGAGCGTAGCAAAAGCAGCTACGGCGCCACATGCTGTCAATCACGAGGACGGCGACTATTCCTCAAGCCGGGCGCGGTATCCCGTCCTCCGACCTCTGCCATGACCCGACTCCCAAAACCGAACTCGGCAGCCTCAACTTTGAGCAGGTCCTCAAGACCCAACGCCCTCAAGACCCGCTGTGTCGCAACAGTAAACTTAAACTTTAAACCCAGCAACGACTCACCAACAGTTTTTGTACTACGAGGTCGCCAAGTCCTGGCGGCGCACGGAGCGCGATGCATTCGGCGTGGTTCATCGGATTAACCATTCCGTTCCCCGGCTCTGGATGTTGAGTTGCCGGCGAAGAACTGCCTAGTCGCAGTACTCCAGGGAACATCTGCAACCTTATTGACACGCACACACACACACACACACGCACCAGCAGCCCCGTCATCACATTCGTCAGTTTCGTCCTTCACCACCATCAGTTTCCTCAACATCATCGTCGTCATCTCACTCACCATCACCGTCATGATGTGTGATGGCTCGTGGCAGCCATGAGTTTATGAGCTTGGAGCTTGAGGCCAGAGATGTGGCACTTACGAGTTCGTTTCGGAAAAGGTTCCTATGACCTAGTACAAGCCTCGAAATCCTGCACTCAAAACCGAGCCGTGAAATCAAGGACTTTGATGACGAGGCACCTCTGACAAGTGGTGGTTGGAGGAACTTTTGCAGCTTGTTTCGCCGCCTGGCTCCCGACCTAAAGCAGCACTTTTTTTGGCCATTGGCCATTCCATTTATCTGAGAGCCATCTGGGTCGAACACATCTGGAGCTTGAGTGCCCTGCCGCGAGCAGGCTTTCACAGCACAGAAACACCCACCACAGGCTCTTGCCAAGATTTCAACCTCCAAAGCTAAACCATGGAAATTCCCCGAAGAGCACAATCGAGACNNCCCCCCCCCCCCCCCCCCCCTCGATGTTATTTCAAACCCGCGAGAGACCTCGGGTCACCTGTACTGGAAAAGGCCTGCGAAGGGAGGTCCTTTTTGGTAGGGATTCCCAGCCCTTTGTTTAGAGCTCGGCAGCGCTCTCCTCTGGCAACGTTGAGGGAAGTTTGGGGCCATTTAGGGCCAGTCTATAGGGTTTAGGGTGTTTAGGGNNNTTTAGGGTTTCAGGTTTAGGGTTTTTTGCAGGGCGAAAAAAGAGAGCACCCCAGGACGCTCAGAGCCCACCGAGCAACGGCTGGTCGAGCCAAGTTCACGCAGCAGATGCATTTGTCCCTCGGCCCGGTGGGGTTATGAAATGCTTGTCCTTGAGGGTCTGCAATAGTAAGTACTCTTTTTTTTTGGAAGCTCGGGGGCCTTGTAGCTTACAAGCTTGACGGCATAATTCCCGAAAGTTCGAGTATCCTGAACACCAAGAAGAAACTCTGCGAACACCCTCAATCTCACAATGCTATCACTCCCACAAATTTTGCAACTAACATTTTCGTGAGTCCGGTTTCTGTGCACCACTCGCACTGCAAAGCATCACAAGCAGAACTTCCTTCTTGTGCTCCACATACTACAGGAGCCGAAAGGGCTTCTCTGTTATGTGGTCGGTTCTCTCGTCGTCATAGTCGCAGTTGTCGTCGTCGTAGTAATTAGTAGCGGCAGTGGTTGTGGTTGTAGTTGTCGTTTAGTTGCTGTGGCAGCAGCAGTGGCAGCAGTAGCAGCTGTAGCAGCAGCGACAGCTGTAGTAGCATCAGCAGGTGCAGCAGCTGCAGCTGCAGCAGCAGCAGCAGCAGTCGCAGCAGTAGCAGGTGTCTACTACTAAACTAAAACTTAAAACTACTACTACTACTACTACTACTACGACGACGACGACGACGACCACCGCCGCCGCCGCCACCACCACCACCACCACCGCCAACAACAACAGCAGCAACAACAACAGCAGCAGCAACAACAACAACAACAGCAACAACAACAACAACAACTACTACTACTACTACTACTACTACGACGACGACGACGACTAGAGTATCACCGGGAGCAGGAGTTAGGAGCAGGAGGAGTGCGAGTTAGAAGTGTGTCTTTTCGACTTGAAGTTTCAGGGTTGGTTAGAAAGCTGCTTAGCAGCACCTGCGTTTTGCACGGTATTCACGTCGCTTTCATGCTATCCTACCACCTCTGGTTCAGGCTTCGAGCCTGAGCCTGTGTAATTTCAGCCGCTGTGGGCTGTGACAGTTAGGGAGCCTAGAAGCTGACACTTCTCAGCCCTGATTTGGCAAATGTAGTTGGTTGTTGGGGGGGGGTAGTAGTCGACATCGTCGCAGCCCGGGTTGTTGTCGTAGTCCTTGTCGTGGTAGTAGAAGTAGAAGTAGAATCAGAAGTCGAAGATTTGGTGGCAGTAGCAGTAGCAACCTTCGCAGTAGTGCTTGTAGTGCTAATCGCTGCAGGAGGAGGGAGAGGAGAGGAGCAGTAGCAGTGGCAGGAGCTGGGCAGTAGCAGCAGCGACAGAACAGTGACGGATAATGATAATGCTTGTGTTACTGACAATGATCTGTCTTCAGACAGTTGCAGTCCTGCCCTGCGCAACCTCAACCCTGACCCTCGAGCACAGAAATCAAAGGCTGTCCTTGCTTCGACTTCGTCGGCTCACGCAGCACCGTCGAGGAGCAGGATGTTTCGGATTGCATGTCTGCGTGGCCACCGGGCGTTCCTCGAGGGTCCTTTTTGGGCATCCAGTCTACTGCCCGATTGTATCGGGAGCAATTGTTTCCGGCAGGAGATCGTGCCACCCCAAGCCACGGCAACGGGACAGCAGGCGGCTTTGCGGGCGCAGCGCGACCAGTTTGTGCAGAGGACTAGCGTGCACCATGCTTCCTGCTAATATAACTTGGTTTTGAGTTCAAGCTTCCAAGAACGTCTAAGATTTGCTGAAACAGTTGACAAAGCCCTTCCATCCTCAAGCGAAGCCACCATCTTGAAAGCCCACAGGATGGAACAGCAACGCATGGATCAGGCTAGGCCCACGGCAGGGAGTTTCAGGTTTCGAGTGGATCTCGCATCAAAGATGGTCACCATCTCCGGGGTTTCAGCTTTCAGTTACTGGGCGTCATCCGACACGTGCAGAGTTTGGGTGCATCATCTGTTTACTGAGCGTGCCAATGTCGACATGTTCTTGGTCGGCATGGACATTTCAGAAAAGATCCGAGTTTGCAGTTGAAATGTGGGGGATCAGCTCCTCCCACGGTCCTTGTCCACCTGACGCCAGACGCGAACTGTGCGGGATCTCACGGCGGAAGAGCGCAGTCCGTCCTCGCGGATCTGAGATGGCTAGGAACCACGGGGTTGCTCTGCGCGGTGTCGCAGTATGCAGTGGTAGGGTCTGGTGGTTGAAGGGGATAAGGAAAGCATCGGGCCCCCAAAGGGGGTCCGAACTTAGAGCGATCCCCGTCGGCACAGCGGCAGACCGGATGATGGAGAGCTCCTGCTGGGCCCATCGCTCCAATCGATGGTGCAGCCACTGAAAGGTAGTCATCTTCTGTCAAGACTCCTATGTAAGCGGGCAAGAACGCAAGTAGTTGTGTTCGACTGTCACCTCTGCAGAATCTTCGAGCACCATTGACGCACTCAACAAACACAAATGCTATTTTTCAATCACTCGTTCAATCGTTTATGCTCCAGTGTTTCCGGTGTGGAGTTTAGGGTGTCGCGCCGACTGTAGCGTTTCGGGGTCTGTCGTAGCTGAGCTGCAGCCTGCACCCTAAGTGCCAACTTCTGTGGGAGGCCACTCACCTTCAACCCGAGACTCCACAACCCAGGCCCACAAAACTCAAGGCATTTAGAGATCAGCCTCCTGGAGTCATCCGTCCCGCCTTTGGGAGCTGCGAAACGGCTCCTTTTCTTTTCCAAACCTGGCGGAGGCAAGCGTTAAGGCGTCTAATTGGGACACAGGGGCTTCGGGTTCACAGCAACAGGTCGGGTTTGGCCTGTTGACTTGCAGTCCCGACAGATGATCGGCACTAGGTTGTAGGTTGTTGCTAGAGGGCGCAGTGCTGGCGTTGTTGTTTTGAGCGCACGGTTGTGCCGCGTCCTCACAAAATCTGGTGCACTGACTCAAGAAGCCTTTAAACTCGCATCAACTGTTGAATATTGGCTCGTGGGTGCACCGGTGGGTGGTGACGACTTGTCAGCAGTAGCAATCAATAGCAGTGGCAGTGGCTGTAGCAGTAGCAGTGGGAATGGAGTAGGAGTGGTAGTGGTAGAGATTCCAGGTCGCGGTCGCGGCAGTGGAAATGGGTGTGGTAGTGGTAGTGGAAGTGATTGCGTTTGCAGTAGTGGCAGTGGTGGTGGTAGTGGTCGTCGTCGTCCACGGCTGATATGATAGGCGAGGGGATGCCGTGCTATGGGCTTCCTCCGCCGGTTAGTTAGCCTTTAGGTGGAGGACCTCGGCATGTTCCCGTGCTTGGCGGGGCGTGATCAGCGCGCGAACAAAGGTAGGTGCTGTGAACAATCTACCTCCAGCAGTGGTCTCTCCGTCCACCCTTCCTGCGAGAATGCAGCCTGGGGATGCAACCTTCATATGCGGATGCTGTCATTTTTCGGGGGGCTACGGTGGGTTCGCCAAGACAAGATTGTTTCCGGCATGAAGAGACAACTCTGTAGAAGCAATGGAATCTCCGGATTCAGATCATGCGCATAATGGCATGGCTCACTGCCAATAGCAGTAGCACCAAGGAGAAGCACACCAGGATGAGTTCCCAACATATGTACCCAGATCACAGAGCCAGAAGAACTCCAGGTGAAGATCGATCCCAGCGCAGTGAAGCACAAGCTGCTGCCACCTGGCCGGCATTCAAAGGTTCAGCGCCCTTAGTACCTAGACTGTCGCACAATATGCGGGGCCTGAACAGTTGGGAGAGGATTCTGGTGAAGGAATCCACACTTGCTAGCAACACTTCCGATTGTGCTGGTGGTACTTAATTATACCTAATGATGAGAGGTGTACGATAGATATGCATACACACACACACACTGAAACGAATGCTGGACATCTTCCTGACGTCGTGTCCAAGACTGCTTCGGTCTTGTGGCCCAACCAACACCAACACTCCATCAAGCAACGCAGATAAATGCTGGATACGATGATCGAGAACATGCCAACCACTCAGCGACTAAGTGCACACAAAGGCTAGAGACCGGGGGCCATCACTGAAGGCTGCTGAAAGTCCAAGAATTGATCCGTAAGAAGTACTTGTAAACATTATCACCCGTAGAAGAGCTGCCACTGCGATCGGCACTAGCTGGATCAGCCCAACTCTTTCCATCCCTGCCTGGACGAGCCTCAAGTGTAGTCTTGTTGGTCTCACCGTGCAGCCTTGTTTCAGTGGATGGCTCCTCTTGTCAACGGATGCTAAGCCCCAACATCCCGAAGCAGAAACAGCACCAGCTTTCCGCTGAGGACATGCACTGAGACGATGCGGTACCTCGAGGAGGTCGGCAAGGGCTTCTTGAAGCCCTTCCATCTCGTCACTGCCGAGCGCCAGCCCTTTTCTGTGGGTCTGGGTTGAGAGGTCTTCACGACACAGCCGCGGCCACGACAGGCGCTATCTGTGTATGCATAAGCCAATGGAGCTCCATTGAACTATTTTCTTGTGCTTCTGCACTCTCACCTTCTCTGTGGCCAGTGCAGTTGCGGCTTTCATGAGCCATGTTCACGTATAATTCACTGGTCGGCTAGAGCCATGTGCCACTACTCCGAAGCCTCAACGCAGTACAGGTTTCCGGAACGCCTCACTCGGCCTGCATCGTCTTTAGCCTTGCTTTTGTCTCAGACATTTCGGGCTGTGTGAGGGTGTCGGCTGTCGAGGGGCTTGATTGTCGAATTGGAGATGGATATCCCTGAGCTTGCACTCCGTCGGCCAGGTGCTACATTCATTGTCCCTGGACCTGGCAGAACTGCGCGTGCTGGTTCCTGCCGGGCACCTCAGGCTACAGGAAACGATGGTTTGAGCGGGCCAGAGTCCTTGGCAAGAGCAGTGAACCGTGTACTGTGCGGAACTAGACTGCACTAAATAAAGAGGCCGCATAGAAGCCTACGCGAAGCACCCAGCACAAGCCGCCGCCACCTTGACGAATTGAATTCAGAGACGCTTCAGGTTCTCTTACGAGATTCGACCAGATCCTTTCATTGTCACTGCTTCAAAAAAATAAATGCTTTCTGACACCCTTATGTTTTTTTTTGTTTTGTTTTGTTGTTGTTGTTGTTGCTGCTGTTGTTGCTATGAAGTTTCGGTATACTAGTGGGCCCAGATGTTTGCAACACAGATAGGTATGCAAGTGTAGACAAGGACCGCTGGACTACAGTAGGCAGCTTCTGCTAGCCCTGAACCCGGAACAGCCTTCACAACCTCGAAACCCTCTGCCAAGGTCATCGTCTCTTTGCGTAATCCAGGACTTCGAGATCGACATTGGTGCTGTCTCCTGTGTTAACTAGGGCTCGTAGATCAAGATTTGGTTGAGCGAGTAGCCTTCGAAGTCTAGGGTTTGGGGTTCGGTTGAAGGGACTCGGAAGAGATTGGCTTCAGGGGCGATATGAATTATGCTGCCACTCTCCAAGGGGAAACTGTTCAACCCGACACGCAGAGACACACCAGGCTCAAATCAAGTCTGACACAGAAGACACACAACCACACATCGTCAACCCGACGTCTCTGGCCGAGCTCCCATTTCCATGCTGGAAGCAGTTCATGCCAGGCAGCGCATCGGGGAAGCCATGGGCCAAACGATCCAAGCCAGCCAGATGAAGGCCCGGTCGTGTGATGGATGTTGCGGCTGTGTTCAAGCTCGAGTCACCATGCAACCTAGAGACAGACCCCAGAGACTCCTTCAACCTGATGCTCTCAGGAAATCACTTTGTCCACCATGAACGAGCGGTATCCCTTCGTCTCGCTCTCGGGTTCTTGAGGGTGTTTGTTGCCGCGTTTACAGAGGCCGACAGCGTGAATGTTTCGTTACGCTGTCACGGCATGTTTCTCAAAGCTTTCAGCAGAAGAGTGGTTGATTTTGTCATTCCAAGCAGGGCTTGCGTTTCAGCCCAAGCCTTGGGAGACCGCTTACTCCCCATCTGCCTTAACACATCTGTCTGCTGTCCGTCTGTCTGTCTTTCTGCCTGTCTGTCTGTCTGACAGACATCTATACCTTTCTCTATATGTGTCTCTGTCTCTGTGTCCAGATCTGCGTCTGTATCTGTATTTCTGTAGCTGTGTACTGCTGAGCCATCTTTACCTATGTACCTCGGTATCTCCGTAGCTATCTCTATCTCCAGATCAACATCTAGATCTTTCTCTGCATCTGCATTTGCATCTGTACCTACCTACCTACCTGCTTGCCTGCCTGCCTACCTACCTGCCTACCTCCATCTTTCTGTCTCTCTCTCTCTATATATATACAGTTAGTTGTGTATTATATATCTTTCTACCTACCTACCGACCTACCGACCGGCCGGCCGACCGACCAACCGACCTACCCACCCACCCACCCACCCACCCACCCACCCACCCATCCACCAACCTACCTACCTTACCTACCTTGCCTACCTTACCTACCTTACCTACCTCGCCTACCTTACCTACCTTACCTACCTACCTACCTATCTATCTACCTTGCCTACCTACTTACCTACCTAC
>CAJNJA010024241.1:9605-30984 GCA_905231915.1 Symbiodinium necroappetens | reverse complement strand
GGGCTTTGGGGTGTAGGATTTATAGGGGTTGAGGGGGCAGGGTCGACTCGGAGGAACGATTTAGCAAGTAAAGTTCCACATAGCTTCATGGGGGGGGGGGGGGCTATAAGCAACTATTTGGTAATTCTAGTTACGAAGTTCCATGATCCTTTAATCAGGGTTCCGGGAAAGGTTACTTTGAACGCTTCTAAAAAAGGGAGCTTTGGGTTTGGGGTTCAGGTCCGATCCTGTCCCTTGCAGGCCCTCAAGAAATTCGCCAACGAGCATCCTAACCCTAAGCCCTAAACCCTAAACCCCTAAACCCCTAAACCCTAAACCCTAAATCCTAACCCTAAGCCCTAAACCCTAAAGCCTAAAGGGAAAAGGTCCCAAAGGCTACCCGGGAAATACTTCAGGGATCCGATCCTCCGGGTTCTGGGTTCACGGTCTTGGGGGGATCCGGCGAGATGCTACCACGGTCTTATTGGGGCTTGGGCTTTCGGGGTTTAGGGTTTCAGCCCATGTACCTACTGATTGTGTAAACTTTGGCTTTTGTCTCGTTTAACTTTGTTCGTTGCTTTGATGTGTTTCTGTTTCCCCTAAACACTAAGACTTCAACCATTCTTTGTCCTGGCGTTTGGGTTTTTCAAGCTCAACCACGGTCCACCTGTTCGGGTTACGCTACGTCAGAAGACGCTGCGGTTCAGGGTTTAGGGCTTCGGGCTTAAAGTTTCACTGTTCTAGGGCTCACTCGCCTTTGCTTTTGTCGAGGCTTTCGGAGCTGGACTACGCACTGAAAGCTGAATCATCTCCTGAAGGCCTTCAGGGTTCAACCGATTGAGCGCTTGTTGATCCGTTTGACTCGGCGAGTCGCAGCCTTCAGAGCCTTGGCAGTCGCACCACCAAGCCGGATCCATTGCCTGCATTGGCTGCATTGACAGCACGCGCGTCTTCGGTCCTGGGCCCTCCTCGCGAATCTCTCAAAGGTACTCTCCTCGTTGTGGAGTCTGTGGCCGTGCCTTGAGATCAGCTTGGCCAATCGCTTTCTTTCCAGGTGAGCTGCTTTGCCTCCCGGCCTGCCTCCATTTTTGGAGCAGGAGGCCCACTCATTGCTGTCTTGGGAGGCGGACTCATCGGTGCCATCGTCGGTGCTTTTCCAGCTGGCGGTGGTCGTACCGGTTGAGGCGGTGGCCCTGGTGCTGCAGCCATAGGCCATAGGCGTACTTCGCCACGCCCACATCTGCCATGGCGTCTTGGGGCTTAGGGCTTTGGGTTGGGGTTTCGGTGTTAAGGTTTATAGGGCTTAGGATTTCGGACGCAGAGTTTAGGGCGTCGGGTTCAGGGTTTCGGGCACAAGGGCCTTCGGGTCACGATCTTTGAAGCACGCGCTTTGACTTATTGCCAGTCTCCCATGTAACCTAGAACATACACTGATCTACATTCCGAAGTGGCCAGGCATATGGAGATGATCGGTTGCCATTGGGTTTTTGTTTAAGGATTCGGGTTTAAGTTTCCCTTAGATAGCTTAAGCTTTGACTTTCTTGCTGAAAACTGTTCAGGGTTTGTTCTGGCTTCCTCTGCCGTCCGAGTGTCTCGAATGGCGATCTCCTCACCTGGGAGCCGGGTGCGGTTGAACTTCTGTAGAAGTTTAAAGATTTTAGTGTTAGGGGTTTGGGGATAAGTGTGGGATTGGGGGCTTCGAGACCCTACCTAGACTCCAAATTGAATACCTTGCTTCGGATGTTTGATTTTCGACACAGCTTCGGTCCTACATTTGGAAACTAACAAACACTACAGTTACGGGATCAGGTAGTCTGGGGCTTCAGCTCTGGGCTGTGGCCTCCAGAGGCTAACGGCAAGCTTTCGAGAATTTCAGCATTTTGTCGGGGCCTTCGTGATTAGACTACGGTTCCTCTACAAGGGGGGGCTGCAGGCTAGGGGACTCGCTGTCACAGGCACTGTCCAGACAAGCAGGAAAGTCTTCCTCTTGGTGGTTTAGGGTTTAGGGTTTGGTGGCAGCTGTCATATGCCAATGTCGAAAAGGCGATGCTGCAGTACGGCATGCACCCGAACCCCGTACTGTAGGTGACATAACAAGTGGAAAATATGAATATACTTTTCATACAGGGCCGATGCGTCGAACGATACCAATCAATGGATCCCCAACACCTTACAGATCTGGGTTGGCTCTTTGAAGCCTCCGAGACATATTCGCACGTAAGATTCTCTTAAGCCCAAGAAGGGAAAATATAACATGTCCCAGAGGCCTACCTAACCCTAAACCAGAAAACCTAAACCCTGAACACCAAGCTAGTTCATGGTTGGGATAGAACTACAAATCTGGGTTGAAGTAGCCATAAAAATGTAAAATGTTTACCCAGCCACGACAAAGTAAACCCTAAACCCTAAACCCCTAAACCTTAAACCCTAAACCCCTACACCCTAAACCCCTGAACCCTAAATCACTAAACCCTACACCCCTGAACCCTAAACCCAAAGCCCCTAAACCACTAAACCCTAAATCCCTAAATCCCTAAACCACTAAACCCCTAAACCCAAAACCCGAAGCCCCTAAACCTCGACCCGAACCCCATCCAGCAGGGCTCTGAGTCGAATAGGATTTTGGCTGGGGGCTTACCCTAAAGGCTCTAAGGACTCATATCTTTAAGGCCTTTGGGCCCAAAGAACATACTATCTAAGGCTTTTGGGCTATTTTGATGCTAGGGATTAGAGTTTTGAGGGGCAGAGAGGGTCAGGGTTCCGGGGCTAATGTCGAGTTTTGCGGCTTCAGGCTTTAAGGTTTCAGGGTTTAGGCTTGGGTTTAGGGCTTTAGGTCTTTAGGGTTTAAGGTTTAAGGCTTTAGGGTTTAGGGCTCTAAGATTTAGGGCTTAGGGCTTTATAGGGTTTAGGGCTTAGGGCTTTAGGGTTTAGGGTTTCAGGGTCTGGGGTTTAGCGTTGGAGTATTTTGGTGGCATCGCTGTGTGTTGGGGCAGCTTTTGAGATACCATGTAAAATTCTCGATTAACAACGACTCCGCAGGATAGCCGCCACAAATCTAGTAAACGACACTGTATACCGATAACAATGCGGCTAGTAACGGCCAGTTCGTGCGAATCATACTATTCGTGGCTTCCACAACACAGAAATTTATTTAAAGTCCAGAAACATTACCTTAAATGAGCTATGGGAAGTCTGACTAGCTAAGAAGAAGGAACTGTAGACGAGTCATGCTCAAGCTCCTCTTCAGTGAAAATCTCACACAGCTACACAGTATTTGCTGAGGTCACAGCCGCAAGACAAACATAGCCTTGGTAGTGGTGGGATATGGTAGGACTAGCTGAACCACAAAAGTCAGTTATTCCCTAAACCCTAAACCCCAGTAAATCCAAACACTTACGTCGTATAACAATCCTGCAGAGAGCCTGCGGGAGACTCAAAAGATCCGAAAACGCTACACGCTAATACAGACCACCGACTGATAAAGCTCCTCTCCATTTATAGGAATTATCGTAGGGGGTCAATTATCGTAGGGGGTCCCAAGCCTGGGGCCTTAACACACAGATGCTCATTTATCAGGGGTCTACATTGCTACAATATATTACAATATACTACAATATACTTAGTAAAACATACCACGATATACCAGAGCAAACCAGAATATGCTATAGTCGACTCAAAATAAGTATCCTCAAAAAACACACGCTAACAGACTACGTTACCCATTCAGCTACTCGGAATGCACAGCCGGTCGCAGAAGCGTACTGTGCTCGACGAAGTAGCGGCCTGGAGGATTTGGGTAGTTCTCTAAACTAAGGTCCTTTTTTTGGTCCCCAATATACTACGGCACCTTTATAAAAAGGACCCCACAAAGGGCCCCTACTTTTAGAGAACTACCCATTTACGTCACAGGGAGTCTGAATGTCTGGGCTTTCAATAGGATCACTTCGGGTTTAGGTCTTCATGTTTAGGACCTTTACCGTTGATGATACAAAATCCTGGCACTACCCCATAGTAAGGAATCTACCATAATTCCCACAGTTTAGGGTCCTTAAGGTAATGCAGGATTTATATCATCTACAGTAGGTCACTATAGGTTTCTGGGTTTACCGTTTCCAAACCTTCTGGCTAAAGGTTTTGGGCGACAGAAGTGCGGCATTGTCGAAAGCGTCATTGCGCAATGATGCTTCGGAAGAAGGCTTCCATGTACGTGGAGCCAGCTCTGACAAGCGTCTTTGTTGTGGTCAGAGCGTCTTTGTTGTGGTCAGAAAATATCGACCTAAACCATAGACGCTAAACCCTAAACCCTAAACGCGCGTTCACGGCTTCGCCGGCAATTTTGGGACCCTAAACCCTAAACCCGAAACCCTAAAACCCGAAACCCCAGGAAGCGGCTCAAGGAGTGATGCCTCAGCTGAGCGTCTCGTGAAACTTCAGACCTGAAGCCTCACAGCCCCCGAACCCCGGCCACCGCTGCTTAATTAAGTAGCATTATACTAGATACGTATAAGACTTATAGCATAACAGACACCAATAAGCTTAATCAGCATTATAAAATTATATTATCATTATACTAAATACGTATAAGAAGTATAGGATAAGAGATACACCCGGAATCCTGCGCTAATTTTGAAGGCCCCTAGACCCTAAACCCTAACCTCTAAACCCCAAACCGTCCTAGATTGAACCCTTCAGGCCTCGTCGGAAGGCCCGGAATGCGTGGCAGAGACCCGAATGGTTGGCAGGGGCCCTGACATCTGAGGGTTCAAGAGCAGGGGTTAAAATTGATCATGGGACTAACGACTTAGTAACTAAAAAGGCTTAGGAAGGGGTATAGATAAGGTAACTATACTTATAACTACTTATAACTAACCCAGTGAAGGTACTTCTAAGCTTTACTAAGTCCCATGTTCTCCCAAGTAGGGCTAAGGGGTAGTAGGGTTCAAGGCTCACGGGATCAAACATGCTGGGACTTGGGATGTGATATGCTCCAGTCAGAGAGCCGCACTACCGGGAATTCTGCCGCATGCCAGATTCAGTTTCTTGCAGATAGGACCATGCTAGCCGTTGCAGAATGCTTAGGTTAGGATATTTATACCGTCCACACGGCTCATGCACAGCAGCTGCACAGTGATCCTACAGAAATGAATCTTCTCAGTTCGGGGCTAGGGTTCGAAAGAGATCATGTTGTGCTGGGTTGAGGCTGTCTTCAAAGCCTTGCATGGGTCACCTATTCACTGCATCCGGGACATCCTGATCAAGCACATGACGCCTTCCTTCCAGTAAAAGATCGACCCTATGACAATCATGTTGGGTCCGCCCTTGCTGAGAACGCACCTCTTATCATGGAAGAATCGGAGACCGGGCAATATGATGTGCTGCATCGACAGGAGCTTGACAGCAAACGTCTCTGCATGTGACCTTCGCACATCATTTTTGACCTTGACAAGGTCACGCAGCAAGGGGACGATGTCAGTCTGAACACCCATCTTGATGATTTCAATTCGCTTGGCAGCCACGAGTCTAAGTGATTTGGGGGTGGGCATATGAGCAACTGTCAGTACTACGATTGAAGCGGAAACGATGTGGCTTCTTTCAACAAATAGGCATCCTAGACTAGTAAAGCCCATAATCTGATATCTAAACAGAACCCCAGTCCCTCGTTATGATCCTGATTCGTGAATCTTATGAATATAGCTCAGACAGCGTTCTGAAACTGTAGCGTCAGAACATTTATTGCAGGGTCTCTCGGTCGAGTCATACCCTTTAGACCTCTCTCCTCCGAGCAATTCAACTCGCAGGCAAGTACCTGGAAGTGAACCTATACAGAAGCGATTGCGTAACGCTAAGGCTTCCTATGTGGCTTCTACATGAGTTCCTATAAGGATTCCTGTAAGGGTTCATGCAAAGATTTCTGGCAGGGTTGCCTAGAATCCTCCCCATCTTCTTGCACGGGGCGTCTTATCCAACAGTGGTTGGCCTCGTGTGTCCTGATCTACAATCCCTATTAAGGGTCCAAGTCCAGGCACCTGCTAGGGTTTTGGGTTTAGGGCCTAGGGTTCAGGGTTTAGGGTTTAGGGTTTAGTCTAGCTACTCACCTAAACCCCAAGTGCCCCATGACTGGATGCTTTTGGACCCTTCAAACCCCGCCACACCCCGATTTAAATTTAGCCCCAACTCAAAACACCCGAAATGTCAAATGTTACGTACTTCGGACCCCTCAACCCGAAATCTTAAGCCGATGAATCCTAAACCGCTAAAGCCCTACTATAAACCCTAAGCCCTTTCAACCCTAAACCCTACCTGTGGCCTAAAAGACCTAGCTTTTTTAAGGAACTATAGATAGAAACCATAAGAAGGAAATAACCCTAAAAAGCGCAGATCTTTGCGGATCATCAGGCCTCCCGAGACCGAACCGGGCGACGTCGAGCCCACTTTCTGCAGCCCACGCGAGAGGCTGCTCAACCTGCGGAACTTGGGTTTCAAGAAACAAGAAGAGAGCTCTTTTTGAACAAGAAATACAAGTTTTTTTACAAGACCCTACCCATAGGCCCCTAAGTAGTTCCTTTTTGGGATTACCTCATAGGATTCTAAAAATATACCATAAAAAGGAACTACTTCGGGGCCTATGGGTAAACCCCCAAACCGCTCAACCTGCTGAATTTGGGTGGGTGCTGGGTCTGGTTCAGGCTTTAAAACCTTAGGGTTTGAGGAGTTGAAAGGGTTTGATTAAGGGTTTGCTGAGTTTTGGTGGGGTGTTGGGCTTAAGATTGAATGCTGAGGTGTTTAGGGTTTAGGGGTGTAGGGTTTGGTGTTGAGGGATGTGTCTGGGGCTGTGTAGTCGAACTTAGGATTTAGAGTATTCAGAGACTCCGAAGCCGCTTATTAATTCAGGAATGGAAGTATAACGGTTTAGGGCTTAGGGTTTAGGGCTTAGGGTTTATAGGGTCTGTAGTAGTAGCAGGTGCCCCAAAAACAGTGTAAGTTATACACCGCGTGCTCCTCATCAATCCCTATAAACTCTCCTGATCTCCTTCGGAGTCCCTGCAGGGCATCCCCGAACGGGCAAGCTCTCAAACATTGGCTATTTAGGATTCAGAAAGGACTGCTTTTAAGGCTAGGGTTAAGCCCTAAACCCTGAACCCTGATCTAAGGATTTGTAGGATTTAACGGGAACAGATAGAACGCACTCAAGGCAAGTGGCGCCTTCTAGTGAAAACTACGTGCGATATTCGTACTTGAAACCTTCCGGGGAGACTGCTTCAGGGCACAACGACTTAGGGCCTGTAGGTCTGGTAGGGTTCAGACACTTAGGGGCTTAAGGTGCATGCGGTTGTGGGTAAGCCACGTATGCACCAAGGATCCCCATGAGCCTCCCTTATGGTACTACCGGCGCGGGGCATGGGAAGGGGCAGTTATGAAATGCGCGGCGGAGTCTTGTGCCTGTGACATAGGTTACCACGGCTATATGTGACACTGGACATGTAGCACAGGGAACAGAATCCCTGCTCCCAAGCCATAAACCCGAAGCACATGGAGTTGAGGATGCTAATGATCTCTTTATTTGGGTAGTTCTCTATGTCAGGGTCCCTTTTTTGGATCCTTTTTATAAGGGTGCCGTACTTTTTTGGGGACCCAAAAAGGGAACCTAATTTGGGGAACTACCCATTTGTGTCTCATCCAATCCACAGATTACTCGGAGCTTTCAGAGTGCAGGTGTTGGAAGACAGGACCAGCAAGACGAACCTTCGAACGGTTAGGGCTCTCGGTTTTCCTAACCCTTAGCATCAAAATAGCCCAAAAGCCTTATATAATAGGGTCTTTGGGCCCAAAAGCCTTAAGATATGAGTCCTTGGATGCTAAGGGTAAGATGACAATTCTAAGAAAACACGGGCTTTTGGACGTTGGATGTGGGACTCTTTCCCTAACTTCCCTAAGGGTCCAACTGCCCAAACAGCGGGACTGGAGGTCCCAGACACTTTCCTGCACTACCTATAGTCTCCATTGTAGTTCCTTCTTTTGGTTTAGCCAATTTTGTATTAAGGATCCTAAAAGGTAACCCCAAAAAGGAACTACAATGGAGACTATAGGTACCTCATGTAAGGATCAGCTGTGGGAACAATGGCACGCACACTTTCAGCCCCAAATCCCACCCTGCGTGCCGAAACCATAAATTTTGCAAGCCCTAAACCCTAACCCTAAGGGTCCAAAGGACCCAAAAATGAGGTACTTTGGTTGCGGATAGTCGTAGTTATCTAAGCAAATATTTGGGAGAGTATATGATGATTAGGTACTTGGACCCTTAGGGTAAACTCCACCCTACACCAGCATTGGTTGGGCACCTGGAGCCTCACGGTGATTATTCTGACGGGTCCCGACAGGGTCAAGTTTGCCTGCCGCCCGAGTCGAAGGAAGCTTTGGTGATGTCCGGGTATGCTGAGACCAAATGCTCCTTGGGAAGACAGGATTACCTTAAACTACCAAAACCTACTTTTTTGTAGGGTCCCTATAAATTCCATATTAGGGTTTATAATAAGAACCTACAAAAAAGTAGGGTTTGGTAGGTTAAGGTACATCGGGTTTCATTTGAAGGGCTGTTTTGCATTAGAGTCTAGGAGTGAAGATGGTTTGCAGCTCCGACTGACAGAGCGCCTACCCCGCAGTAAACCAAAGAGTCGGGCTATGCACCTGGAACCGAGGCCATGGAAGGATAACCGACCGAGACAATGGGTCCGTGATGCAGAACAACTCACCACAAGCAGAAAACCCCGTCATCGCATGCCGAAGGAGCCCCGTTCTGTCGTCGTAATTATATATAGTCAGCTCGTGTTATGTAGATGTTACAGTGTTACGTAAGCATATTAACCAATTACGAGGTAAAAAAAAAACATTACGCATGACGCCAGCACACAACGTGGCAGGGGGGGAATTTACCACATGACAAGCATGCTTGCGAGTAGGGACATCTAGCAACCAATACTTGCAGAATTTCCGTGTTTTAGATGACAGAATTTGAGAATAGTTGAAGTGCTGCAACCTACGGCCCGCGGCCCCATAGTACTTGGGTACTGGAACCCTCTACCTACCCCGAACCTGAAAACCTAAACACCCCCATCTCCGACGCAGGAAAGGCCCTGAGCAGCACTGCCGCCAAGACTCCCGCAAAGTCTGCAGCGATGCATCCAGAAAGTTTTCGAAGGCAAGCTGGTCCATGGCTTGGGGGGTAGATCCCAGTTGTGAAGTGTAAGAACCCTAACCCCTAAACCCTAAACCCCAAACCTAAAATGACTTGAGGTTCAGGCTTCAAAAAAGCCGCCGTCGGACCCTAAGACCCTAAACCCGAAGATCAGACCACTAGTTCGAAAGGGTGGGCAACACAAGCAGATCTTCAGGGTTTAGGGTTTAGGGTTTAGGGTTTAGGGTTTAGGGTTCTGTTCAAGAACACAACTGAAGGTCTTGGGATTTGGGGTTTTGGGGCTTCTGGCTTCTGGAATAGGCCCCGCACACAAAGCGAAGCAATCCTGAAACCTAAGCCGGCAAGAGTTAAAGCTATAAAGTGTCGAAACTAGCAGCAGAGCGAAACCTCGGGGGCTTTGGGCTAAAAGGCTTAGGACCTGTGGTATTTTAGTGGATAAAACGTTTAGGGCTTGACTAGGGTTTGGGGTTCAAGGTTTAGGCTTAGAGTTTGTGGTATTTTAAGGTTTGGCGACAATGAAGCTTTGAGCCAAAATCGTCTACGGTGTATCATGTCGAAGCACGGTTCACGCATTTTGCATCCGTCTGCCGAACGCAGTTCAAACTAAGATCCCCGTCCCTGCTGTTGGGCTGGTAATCAAGGTGCCACTGCCAAATTCAAGACCCTAAACCTAAGCCCGAAACACTAAACCCTAAGCTCTAAACCCTAAACCCTAAACCCTAAGCTCTAAACCCTAAACCCTAACCCTGAAATACCCTGAACTTGTAGCTAAGGCGAACTAGAGCTCGGTCCCAGTGGGCCTGGACATGACGTCACTTCCGATAGGTATTCGGGGCCTTGACAATAAGCGTAGGGCTCTTCAGGGGGGTTGAAGAAGGGGTTTTATAGGGTTTAGGGTTTAGGGGTTTGGGTGTGGGGCTTTTTGGAGGGGGTTTGAAAGGGTTATGAATGTTAAAAGGGGCCTTAAAAAAAAAGGATTTGGGGTAAAAAACTAGCGTCGCTGCATATACGGGCTATAAAGGCGGTGTTCACATTAAATTACCCGCGAAATGTCATAGGCCCCGCAAATTTTCATCCCAAGATCCATAAAGCCGAATACCCTCAGCCCAAAACTGAAGCCTGACCAGAGGCATCACCCTAAACCCTAAACCCTAATCGAATTCAGCTCATGGTCTTGGCAAGGTGGAAACGCCCCGTCCGTTTAGGGTTTAGGGTTTAGGGTTTACTTGTGGTAGTGTCTCAAGTAAGCCCTCATTTTTTTTACCCCCAACACACTCACCAAGCCCGAAACCCCATAGATCCCAAACTGGTTGATGGTGGTGGACCCAAACCAAGCAAGCTCAAGACCATGTCAAGAGTTCTCTAAATTAGGGTCCCTTCTAGGGTCCTTGTTATAATATAGCCGCAGATATTGGGGACCCAAAAAGGGGACCCTAATTCAGAGAACTGCCCACACAGAAACCCTAAGGCCCTAAGGCCCTACGACCCCCCAATAGTAGAATTCAATTTTCTATCAACAAAATTCAACACGTCCGAACCGTAAACCCTGTCACGTATACCTTATACCCCGCCCCAAAATCCCTATATAGGAGTCAGAAGAACTAGTAATAGCCGCCTTATCATGCCTATATATCATGTCGGCGTATAATGGCAGCCAGAAAGGGAACATCATTCTGCTCATGCCCTTCAGGTAAAGCAGAGAGAGTCCCAGCACTAATCATCCCAAAGCCATGTTCCAACTTCCTAGATTCACCGCGCATCAACACCATCCCTAAACCCTAAACCCTAAACTCTAAACCCTAAACCCTAAACCCTAAACCCCATACCTGAAAAAAGGAAGGCCGCATATTCGACCCAAGACTCCACACCCTAGGCAGGGAACATGCAAGAAGCCTATGTGTTTTGGGATTCTAGGGTGATTCTGGGGTGATTTGTGGCTTTGGGGTCTAGGAGTTGTACTGACGTTGGGTTTTGGGTTTGCGGTGGTTTTGGGGCTTTAGGTTTCGGGATTAGCTTGGTCTTTGGCTTTGGCTTTGATTAGAGTTGTGAGCGGTTATTCCTTTTGATTTATAGGCTTAAAGAGGAGTATTGCATTTTAGGCGTAGCGGGCTCGAAGGCCGAGCTATCAACCCTAAACTTACCTTAAATACCGTAGCGTACATGATTGTAAGCTCCCTCTACTACAACTTCTATGCGAAGCCTGATAGCTACTTTACTTATAACATTGCAAATCCCAAAAAGGGAAGGTTATGGTAGTTGTAGGAAGGCCCATAAACCCTTCGGACACGGTTTTCTCTATTGTCTGCGTCTGCGGGTCGCGAAGCGTGCGCACGTGGAGCCAGTCTTGCTTCTGCTGAACCTGACACACAGGTTTTAGGGTTTAGGGTTTAGGGTTCAGCTGTGGGATCTTCTTTCTCCAAGCTAAATGGCACGCAGCCCCTAAACCCGAAACCCTCAGGCCTCAACCCTGAACCCTCAGGCCGAAGGCCTGAACCCTGAACCCTCAGCCCTAAGGCCTCAACCCTAAACCCCCAACCCTGAGGCCTCAACCCTAAACCCTAAACCCTATAAAGCCAAACAAGTAGATGTCAAACCTTGGGTTTTTGGGAGGTTGGGGAGATTTGGGAGCCTCCAATCCTCGATACCCATTCTGTTTGGGTTTAGGGTTTAGGGTTTCTGAGAGACCACATTCATTTCCGACCGATCGAAGCTCGACCCTCCCTGAACCACATTGAGTGGTTCGAAGTCAGGGGTCATACCCTAAGACTCCAAGTATACAAATAGTACCTACTTTGGGGTCTAAAGTCTATAAATGGTACCTTCTTTGGGCCATATGGAGTCTTAGGGATAATAGCAGGAACCTGACTGAGTCAACCATCGGCTCTTCTTACAAGATGCTCTTGATGTGGATCCCACCGTGTCTTTGGGGGGTCAGATCCAGAAAGAGTTGAATGTTCGCAACTTTGGAACCCTTGCCGTACACTAGCAGCAAGGCGCCCTAAACCGGAAACCCAAAACCTAGGGGTGCGAGGAAACCCTAAACCCCAAACCCCAAAGCCTGAGTCTCTGGCACTCACTGCTTACTGACCTCCTCAAAATTCTCGCCGATGTCTGGGATGTCCTTTAGAGCGCCATGGTTGATGGGTTTAGAGCTTAAGGTCAGCTGAAGCAGTTTGTAAGTGAGGGTCTTTATGAGCAGAGTACGTCGACTTCAATGATGTGATGAGGACCAAAGTCCCCTAAACCCTAAACCACTAAATTTAGGTAAGCTGGAGTCTGACTGGAAGCACAGGGCCTAAGACAGGCTCAGCTTCCACTGTTGAGTGTTACGTGAGCGATCACAGGTTCAGTAGACTAGAAAAACTGGCCTAAGTCACGAAGACCCTGTCGAATAATGATGATCCTGAAGCGTTCCAAGTAAAAACCAGTAGACCCTGGCCAGTAGAATCACTAGAATCCCGAAGCTTCCCAGCCAACAACCCGCTCAGGAGACGCTCCGACACCTGACCAAGACAATGGCTACTTTCTGTGAGATGCTTGCATGGCAGGACACAGACGCAGACACATTAGACTGGACTTGTCTTACTTTGGCTTGCTCCTTTGTGTGAACCATGCCTGGACTTATGGACTGTGGCTCTGATCGGCAAAGAAGCTCTGCTTACGGAAGCGGACTCTTATCCTACGACTGCGACTACTACTACTACTACTACTACTACTACTACCACTACCACTACTACTACTACTACTACTACTACTACTACTCTATGACCATCCTGGAAAAATGTTCCAACAATCGCGGCGTGGGCCTCGTCCTTCTTGCTGTCCGTGCCTGCACCAAAACGCGGCTTCTTTGACCGGGAGACATGAAACATTGCATAATGACCTATCACAACATGAATGAAAGACGTGGAAAAAAACAGGGCAAGACTTGCAAAAGGGTGCATTCATCTGCCTTTCAGAAGCTGTGTTCGTGGGACCCCCTTGTTTGCGACGCCTCTGCTGGGTGGCGGTCATGGAAAACTACCGAACCCTTAAATTGACCGTAAACAGTAAGCGGTTTAGGGTTTAGGGTTAACAGTAAGGTCCTGCAAATGAAGAAATCCGAGTTTTCCACGTACAGACTTTCACATGAGGGCACCGAAATCAGAGTCGGGGAAACTATTGGGTGCAAGCTTGCCTCACCGCTCAACCCCAGAAGCTGAAATCTAAAACCTTCAACCCGAAAGCCTCGAAGTTCTAAGCCCCCCCAAATCCCCTATAGGAGAGCCCTTCAAGGAACGTACCTGTGACCCCAAAACTTTACGAAATAGAAGCCTGTGAAACCCTTAATTAGAGCCTCGGTAGAACCCCGGAAAACCTTGGGGTTTTGGATTTCCAGGTAAGCCGTAACCCTAAGGGTCCAAAGGACCCAATAATAAGGTACCTTGGTTGCGGATAGTAGCTATCTAGGTTTATATTTGGGGGCGGTGTATGATTGTTGGGCACTTGGACCCTTAGGATAAGTCCTACACCGACAAATTTGGAAACAACGCTAAGCCCCGAACCCCAAATGCCCTAAAAACCCCAGAGCGAAAACGACGCCCCAAACAAGCCGCGTCCTGCTGCGCTGGCGAAGCCCTCTGCGATCCGCTTGAGGCTCATCAGGTTATCAGGGCCTCAGCGTGTCTTGGCTATCTGCGTTTTTCCTAGGGTTTTTGAGGTTTAGGGATAAAACGATACCCCTTTATAATTCTTACTCGATCAAACGATCAGGGCCTCAGCTTGTGCTTGCCTTCTTTTGTATGTAGGGTTTATGTTTTTAGGGATTTAGGGTTTAGGGTTTGGAGGTTTAGGGGTTCAAGGGTTTCAGGTTTAGGGGTGTGGGGTTTAGAAAGAATGATCCATGGGCTCCCTTTGAGGGTGCTAGAGGGTTCTAGGATAGGGTTCCCTTTGCAAGGTTTCGGCTGTTTTTTGATCGGGATCAAAAACACTCAAATTATTCACTAGTTCTAAACCCTAAACCCTAAATCCCTTAACCCTAAACCCTGAACCCTAAACCCTAAACCCCTTAACCCTACACCGTAAACCCGTCCAGTACGATCAGGGCCCCATCGCTGTGTTGTTTTCCCTCAACCCGAGACTCCAAACTCTGAAGGGGCCTCATCGTTGCTTTCTTGCTTGAGCTTTTTGGTGACGATATAGGATTTAGGGTTTAGGGTTTAGGGGTTGAGGGGTTTAGGGGTTTAGGGGTTTAGGGTTTAGGGTTTAGGGTTTAGGGAGGCTGTTGAAAGTAGTACCCCTTTTTGGAGGTAAATAACCTATGGTTAGGATCCTACACTCATCTGACGAAGGTCCTTCAAAAAGATTCGATAGCTGCTTTGGGGGGGGGGGGGTTAAAGTAAACCCCAGACCCTAAACCCCCAAGCAACCCCCAAACCCAAAACCCCCAAGCAACCCTAAACCCTAAACCAGCAAGCAACCCTAACCCCTAAACCCCCAAGCAACCCTAAACCCTAAACCAGCAAGCAACCCTAAACCCTCAAACCCCAAGCAACCCTAAACCCCAAAACCCCCAAGCAACCCTAAACCCTAAAACCCCAAGCAAGTAGAGGTGCCAATCTGATTGATGACGCCCGGCAGGAGCTCCTATCGATGTCGCATGGAGTCGGGCTCAGGGTTTTAGGGTCCAAGGTGTGGTAAACTGAAAACCCTAAAAAAAAAAGCACGAAACAAACCCTAAACCCTAAACGCCCCAGACCCTAATTAAGCCCTAAACCCTAAACCCCGATTCTCAAATGTTTAGGATACTTAACTCCTATACCGTAGCCAACTTCACGGAGATTCCTGATGCTCCGTTCTATACCCCTGGCTCTCGTCGACGTGAAGACTCGGTTCGGCTGGGGGTTTAGGATTTTGGGCTTAGGGGTTTAGGGTTTTGTTTAAAGTGCAGGCCTTTCACTCGGTTTAGGGCTTAGGGTGCGGGGGGGTTTAAAGCTTAGGGTTAGGGCTCAGGGTTTGGGGGTTCAGGGGTTTAGGGGTTTAGGGTTCAGGGTTTGGGGGTTCGGAGGTTTAGGGGTTTAGGGTTCAGGGTGCAGGGCCTGGGGGTTAGAGGCCTGTTCGCGAGACCTCAAAGCCCCTTTCGCTCAGGAACTCTCTTCTTCCTATAAGCCCACGACCCGAGCCAGGACTCCTGAACCTAAAACCCACAACGCAGGGTTCAGGGTTTAGGGAAACACCTGAGCTATTGCGCTGTAGAATCTAACTTATGGTCTTCATAGTTAGAGTGCGATGTTGGGGGGGGGGAAGGGGGATACTAGAACTATATACCCTGAGAGACCCTACAAGGAACAGTATCAGTATAGTATAGGCAACTTTCCTGGCCCAAACCCCAAACCCCAAACCCCAAACTCCCTAAACCCTAAACCCCTAAACCCTAAACCCTAAACCCCTAAACCCCTAAACCCTAAACTCCCTATTCAAAGTCCCTAAACCCTAAAAGAGACTAAGGCCAAGTCCTCCTTCGGGTTAGTGGCTTTAGGGACTCCGGGCCAGTTGTACATACCAAAACACCATGGGTGGTTCTCTGAATTAGGGTCCCTTTTATAGGGCGCCTCTTTTATAAGAGCGCCGCACTATACTTGGGATCTTACAAAACGGGGCCCTAGTTTAGAGAATTACGCTTGGAAGGTAAATAGAGGGCATTTTAAGGAGGTTTGGCGCAATCACATCATACTATAATAAGCTGCCAACTGTTCAGACCTTGTGCTGAAACCCCTCTATTACCGGGGCCCTTAGACGAGAGGGTCGCGGGCTTTTGGCTTACAGGGCTTTGGGTTCATAGCTGTAGCGCCAAACCCTACAAAATAGTGACCCTGTAGGGCATACCGCTCAAAACGATAAGTTGTTGCATCCCCAGGTAGTGTTCATAAAAGTTCGCGTCCATGCTTCCTTCAAACCGAAAATGAGTTCCGAACCCTGGCTGGTTAACAGTACAACGTGCTTAGTAGCGTTTTCAACCGGGAACCATTTAGATTTGTTTTTTTGTATGTGCGGCCTACAAACTTTAGCATGTGGGCACTTGGACCTCTAGGAAACCCTAACGAATGCTTTACTCAGCTTCCGTGGCGCTCTGTTTTCAAACTTTACACTTCACTTCGCGTGGGTTTTGGCCTGGCATGGCGTCCACATGTGCCACGGTCAGTTTTTCGGCGGGCTTCTGTTTAGTAGGGCCCAATGTTGAGGTTTTTATGACTTAGGACTTAATTGGTTTTGAGCGCACAACTTGAGTTTAGGGTTTAGCCCGTAGGGTTCGTCGGGTTTGCAGCGTCAGTGAACAGTTCCGGGTTCAGGATCACTGTTTCGGCAGCTTCGGGTGGAAGGCTATTATTCCTAGGGACCTATACTGTATGGTATGTCCAATATTGGGGACACCCTTGCAGAAATTAGAAAAGTGAGTCTAGCTAGCTAGCTGTTTCTCAGGTATTTGTGTAGCCAAATTTAATAACTGTTGAAAGTACCCCAAACAAGATGCACTTACGGGTCCAAGCAATCCAGTGAGGGAAGGATCCTTTGACTGCTCTTGCCCTACCCTGTCGTCAAGAAGTGCCATACGGCCTGTGCTAGACTCGCTAGACCATAAACACGTAGCAGATTAATTGGTAGTGTAACCCTTAACCTTTTGAACCTTGTATACTCTTGCGATAATTTCTCAAAACTAACAATTTATGGGCATCTTAGCATGGTAAACGACACATGGACTGAAACCCTACAAGCACACCCAAGGACGTCAATACTTAAGCCTCGACACCGGTATTGGATTGGTATTGGAGACCCAGTACACGAGCCTAACAAAACAAGCATTACCGTTAGCAACAAAAGCCAACCAAGTCCCCTCCTGAGGATTCCTTATTGTATTGGTCATAATACCAGTAGATAACACGAATAATGCTATGATAAGAACAACAACAATAAATATCAACAGCAATGACATTAACAACAACACGAAATTGGGAACAGTCGAATAACAATAACAACAACAATGACAATGACAAGGGCAGTCCCAAAAACAATAACAACAGCAATGATGATGATGATGATCATCATCATCGCCATCATCATCATCATCATCATCATAAATACTGATAAGCCCATGACGAATTTATACGGCCCCGATGCCGCCTAAGCCCTTCTAAACCAGTTCTGATACACATGTGAGGCACACGATAATATAGAGACTTATATTCTATAGAGCCCTGAACAGGCCTGTTCTAAGTACTAATGCCCCTATACTACCACCCGCAAGATTGACTCTAGCCCATGCGGCTTCCACCATGCTTTGGGGCGCTGCAGCTGGGTTGAAGCCAACGGCTTCTCCTGCCATTTCTTCTTAAGCCATAACCTTTCGGGATAAGGGCTTATGGTCTTCCAGCACCCCCCAACTACCCTCTAATATACCCTAAATACCCACTATTAAGGACCATAAGGGCTCTATTAAAGGGTACTTGGGGGTGCTGGTCTGGTTTACGTTGCCTGAGGGCGTTTAGGGCTTAGGGTGTCCTGGAACCCTAAGCTCTAAGTCGATGATGATGGGGAGAAGGCATCGGGGCTCTATGACTCTACCTATAGTCTCCATTGTAGTTCCTTTTTGGGGTTACCTTTTAGGATCCTTAATACAAAATTGGTTAAACCAAAAAAAGGAACTACAATGGAGACTATAGGTATGCTCCAAAGCCCGGAGCTCGAAGGCCTCACCGGCCTCGCCCCGGATTCCAAACCACTTTAGGGGACGTTGCTAGGGTTTAGGGTTTATAGGGTCTATAGGGTTTATAGGGTTTATAGGGTTTATAGGGTTTATAGGGTTTAGTTAGGGTTTAATTAGGGTTTAATTAGGGTTTAATTAGGGTTTAATTAGGGTTTAATTAGGGTTTAGGGTTTGGGGGACGTTGCTGGATACCCAGGCTGCTTTGACATGGAACTTGTAGCCTCAGGACCACTCAAGCGGCTACAGGACAGGTTCGGCGTGGGACTTTCTCCAAGTCGTGTTGGCCATCGAGAATGGGGTGTAGGGTTTGGGGTCTAGGGTTTAGGGATCGGGTTTAGGGGATTTAATTTGACTCGACTAAATTTAACTCAACAAGATTGAAAACGTCCCAAGCGAACCATCAGATTGACTCTTGCTTCGTGCACTAGCCTGGTTCAGCGCTCAGGCACGTCAGCGGAGTGAACACCGCAAGGCCAAAAGCTAGTTACTGCTGAAGCTTTCAACAGAACCCCAGTAAGTCATGTAGCAAGCGTGACGCTCCTACAGGGGGAAAGTAGGACCAAATACGCCTGCACCCCGGACCCCAAATTGCGGGGCTAAGTGCTTGCGTATTGGAGGGTGTTCAAAACCGCTGAATGCTGACTACTTGAGGTTGATGAGCGACTCACCAGAGGTGCCGTGCTTGGGGGAAGCACTTCTCTGCCGCTCGGGCGTAGGGTTTGGATAAGGGCCGTAAAATGTTGAAAACAAATTTGGGCTAAGGTTCCCCATTCCTGAACCCTAAACCCCGGGGCAGTTACTAAATCCCAAAAACCCATGGGTCTCACGGCTGAGAAGGCTCAGGGCTTCGGTAAAGAGCCTGAAGATATCATAGACAAAACCCTAAGCCCTAAACCCAAAACCCTCAACCATAAACCCTAAAACTCTCAACCCTAAACCCTAAAACCCTTAACTCCCGACTCCGATCCTAAAGAGCCACAACACCCAAGCCGAAACCTAAAACCCTCCAGCTTAGGGTTTAGGGTTTACCTGGACCCCAAAGAACCTACCCTTTTTAGGGATCCTTCTTATGATTTCCTTACATAAGTCCTTAAAAAGGTAGGTTATTTGGGGTTAAGGTAGGGCTCAAAAACTAGGTCCTACACCCCAAAACCACCTCCTGTCCCCGACAGGAGCAAATCCTCAAGACCAAGCAAGGACCGTCTACAGTGCAATACAAGACGTTGAAAGCCCATCTGAATCACCTTCTGGAAGTTTTCAGGTTACCTTAAACTACCGCAACCATAACCAAACACTGTTCTGCAGGTTCTTATTGTCAACCCTGATATAGAAGTCGTCGGAGCCCTGTAACTTGTAGGTTTTGGTAGTTCCAGACCTAAGATTCTCCCTCCCCCCTAAACCTTCCCCCTTAACTGAACACGAAACTCTAAGGGTTTAGGGCTTAGGGGGTTTTAGGGTTTAGGGTTGGTTTAGGGCTTCTTGTTTATGCTCACGGGTCTCAATTGTTGGGCTTTAGGGCTTAGAGGGGTCTCTTACAAGGCTTACTTAAGGCTTCTTACAAGGGTCTCCTTCTTCATCCCTCAACAAAGGTAAGTCATGTGTCTGGCTTGTCGGTTTTGGGGGGTTCCCTGAACCTAAACCCTAAATCCTAAACCCGCTTTAGGATCTAGCTTTTGTTTTGTGCATCTCTTTTCCAACTCGCAGCCAGCGATCCCGGAATTAGTGGTTTCGGGTTTCGGGGCTTAACCGAACGCAAGGTTCGTGGGTAGCCGCTCCTGGGGTTTGGCACTAGGTTCACTCACGTCGACCCACACCGTAAACCGTAAGCCCTCCCTAAACCCTAAACCTCACCCCGTAAACCCCAAACCCTAAACCGTGGCTCGAGGGGTGCGGGGTTTGGACCTCCCGTTTCCGGGTTTAGGGTGTTAGGGGTTGTGGGTCATTTTTGTAGAGTCAGTAGACTGCTGATGCTGCAACAATCCAACACCTAAACCCTGAACCCTAAACCCTTTACCCGTAACCCTAAACCCTGAACCGTTTGTCGGCGTCGGAAATGTCAGGTTTTAAGATTCATCGCTTGTGCGCTTTCATGGCCCAGGGTCTAGGGTCTGAGATTTCGGATACAGCAGAGCACAAATGAACGGCACCGTTGCGCAATTTTGTATTGCGATTGCAAGGCAATCTAAGAGACTCCAGAGAACACTGGGTGCTTTAGGGTCTAGGGTTTTAGGGTTTAGGGTTTAGTGTTTAAGGTGCAAGATACCTAGCAGAGAGGGTTTGGGGCTTCGGGCCTAGCGCTTAGGCCTTGCTGGGTTGCTTAGGGTTCCCTTCACAACGCTGCTCGGGTTTAGGACAGTAGTATGTGGGGGAGTAGGGGGAGTAGATGATTAAGTACTCGGACACTTTAGGGAAAGCCAGTATGAAGCTTCCTAATCCATAGATGACTAAAGGCAAGTCTTGGCCGCACACCTAAGCCCTACACCTCAATTCTGAAGCCCTAAACCCCTTGTCCTGAACGCATAAACCCCTAAGCGCCAAACCCTTCAGGAACCCTGAATGAAGAGTGTTACATATTTTGGTCTGGCTTCTATCGAACCCTAAGCCTTAATAAATAAGAAATCGACCTCCAAGAAAGAGCCAAACTTGCGAACCACCTGCCTGGCTATGTATACGAACCCGTGAAACTCAAGGTACTCTATTCAGGTTTTTAGGGCTCAGGGTTTAAGACTTATAACCCTAAACCCTAAACCCTATACCCTAAACCCTAAACCCTTAACTATAGGGTTTAGGGATTTCGGGCTCGGGTTTAGGGCTTATAGGATGCAGGCTTTACGGTTTAGCGGTTAACGTTCAACGCTAAACCCTAAACACCCTAGTTTGAGGAATCAACAAACGATTAAGAAACTACAGGAAAGGTCTTCAGGGAGAACGGCTTCAAGAGTTTAGGGAGTTTAGGGTTCAGAAGTTCAGTGATTTTAGAGTTAAAGGTTTGGGGCCTCGGGTTCGGGTTTAGGGGTCATGGTTTACGGTTCAGAAGTAGAGGGTTTCGGGGATTACGCTGTACGGCTCAAGGTTTTGGGGGGGTCTGGGCCTTAGGGTTTAGGGTTTAGGGTTTAGGGTTTAGGGTTTAGGCGGTCTGGGGTTAGGGTTCAGGGGGCTTGAGGCTAAGGCCGTCCCCAACACTGAACCCGTGAGTATACGAGGCAGCTTAACCAGCGAACCCTCGGCCCTTACAACACCAAACTTAGAAATCCTAAGCCTCAGAGTAAATCCTAAGCCGCACTTGAAACCCTAAGCCCAGATTTCTAAAGCCTAAACACTAAATCCGAATCTTGACAATACCATCCTAAGACGACAAGCCCTTCGTCGCCTCGTCTAGGGTTCTTTCAAGATTCTGCGCCAAGTACTTTACCCGTAGGCCCCTGAGTAGCTCCTTTTTTAGGGTTTATATTTAGAATCCTACAAGG
>CAJNJA010024230.1:6438-32996 GCA_905231915.1 Symbiodinium necroappetens | reverse complement strand
TTGTATTGAGTTCCGGAATATGATTGTTTGTCGATATTTCGAATAAATTTTGGTTTTGAAGGGTTTTTTTCACACGCAAGCCGGGCTAGATGACTATCCTGCCCAGTAGCAATAACAAAACCACAAGAAAAAAACGTCGTCTTTGAAGTCATGCTTCGATTCGAAGGGTATGAGGAGCATTATGGTTTCTGTATCGCGGCTAGGTGATACGAAATGTAAAGTCCCAAGCCAAAATTGCTGAACATGCCGTGCTGCGGGCTCTGTCTGGCTGGGTCTTGGTGGCTCTTTCTGGCCCGCGTTTAGCCGTAACAATCGTACTGCCGAGTCTCGGTGCTTGTTTCTGGCCAACTCTTGGCCGTAACAAATCGTACTGCTGGGTTTCGATAGGTTTTTTCTGGGCCACTCTTGGCCGTAACAAATCATACTGTCGAGTCTCGGTGGCTCTTTGTGGCCAGCTCTTGACCGCAACAAATCCTACTGCTGAGACTCGGTGGCTTTTTCTGGCCAATTCTAAGTCGTAAAAAATAGTACTGCCGGGTTTTGGTGTCTTTTTGTGGGCCACGTTTGGCCGCAACAAATAGTACTGCTGCGTCTCGGCGGCTCTGTCTGGCCAACTCTTGGCTATAACAAATCGTTTGCCGAATCTCGGTGAGTCTTTCTGCCCCACTCTTGGCCGTAACAAATCGTTTTACCGAGTATCGGTGGCTCACGTTTGGCCATAGCAAATCGAACAGTCGAGTCTTGGTGGCTTTTTCTGGCCAACTCTTGGCCGTAATAAATCGTACTGCCGAGTCTCGGTGCGTACTGCCGGGTTTCGATGGCTTTTCCTGCGCCACTCTTGGCCGTAACGAGTCGTACTGTCGAGTCTCGGTGGCTTTTTCTGGCCAACTCTTGGTCGCAACAAATCGTACTGCTGAAACTCGGTGGCTCTTTCTGGCCCGAAATTAATCGTATTGCCGAGTCGTGGTGTCTCTTCTCTTTCTGGCCCACGTTTGGTAGTAACAAGTCGTATTACCGAACCTCAGTGGCTGTTACTCGCCAGCTCTATTACCGAGTCTTGGTGGCTCTTTCTCCCTCACGTTTGGCTGTAAAAATCTTACTGCGGAGTCTCGGTGGCTCTTTCTGCCCAACTCTTGGCCGTAACAAATCGTTTGTGATTGCGATGTAACTAAGAAAAGGATGTACAAATGTATGTTGCGGAAGAATATCAGAAAAAAGAATAAATGGTATTTGGGTTGGCTCGTTTTCATCGGAAATCCAAATAGATTTATCGTCGAAAAATATATAATGAAAGATACGTGTTTGATATTTGGACGGAAGCAATATTTGTAGAACAATCCGAAGCGATAATAAGATTCAAGAAATTTTTGAATTATCGTTCTATGAAATGATTTTTTTGAATGAATTCGAAATTGGTCAATTTGTTTATATTTCTGTGGCGATAAAATTAAAATACGGGAGGACAAAAGAACAAAGCACAAAAATTTTCCAACCTCAATTTTGGAAAAAAAAATGAAATTCATTTAGAAGTAATCACCTTGAATTCTAAAATGAGTATCTTTGATTTAAAAAAATAGTCTATTAAGCCTTAAGAATGCAAAAAAATGTATTCAGAGAATTTCAAGCAATATTCGATAATGACGCGTGCTGTAAAACATATAAATATATCCGAACTAATTATTGTATTGAGTTCCGGAATATGATTGCTTGTCGATATTTCGAATAAATTTTGGTTTTGAATGGTTTTCTTTCACACGCAAACTGGGCTAGATGACTATCCTGCCCAGTAGCAACAACAAAACCACAAGAAAAAAACGTCGTCTTTCAAGTCATGCTTCGATTCGTAGGGTATGAGGGGCATTATGGTTTTTGTATCGCGGCTAGGTGGTACGAAATGTATTTGGTGGCTTTTTCTGGCCCGCGTTCAGCCGTAACAAAAGTACTGCCGAGTCTCGGTGCTTGTTTCTGGCCAACTCTTGGCCGTAACAAATCGTACTGCTGGGTTTCGATGGATTTTTTCTGGGCCACTCTTGGCCGTAACAAGTCGTACTGTCGAGTCTCGGTGGCTCTTTCTGGCCAGCTCTTGACCGCAACAAATCCTACTGCTGAGACTCGGTGGCTTTTTCTGGCCAATTCTATGTCGTAAAAAATCGTACTGCCGAGTTTTGGTGTCTTTTTGTGGGCCACGTTTGGCCGCAACAAATAGTACTGCTGCGTCTCGGCGGCTCTGTCTGGCCAACTCTTGGCCATAACAAATCGTTTGCCGAATCTCGGTGAGTCTTTCTGGCCCACTTATGGCCGTAACAAATCCTTGTACCGAGTATCGGTGGCTCACGTTTGGCCATAGCAAATCGAACTGCCGAGTCCTGGTGGCTTTTTCTGGCCAACTCTTGGCCGTAATAAATCGTACTGCCGAGTCGCGGTGCGTACTGCCGGGTTTCGATTGTCTCTTCTCTTTCTGGCCCACGTTTGGTGGTAACAAGTCGTATTACCGAACCTCAGTGGCTTTTTTACTCGCCAGCTCTATTACCGAGTCTTGGCTCTTTCTGCCCCACGTTTGGCTGTAAAAATCTTACTGCGGAGTCTCGGTGGCTTTTTCTGCCCAACTCTTGGCCGTAACAAATCGTCAGCTTGGTTAGTGGGAGCACAACAGCGATAAAAGACATGTGCAGTCATGTTTCACAAAAAAAGACAAGTCTTGTCCCTTTCAGATTAAACCACAGCAAAAACTTGTCAGGTGATGCTCAAGCCACGGCGAAAGTTCAATTTGTGTTTGTTTGGCTGGAACTTCAACTCCAGACGGCTTGGAAGACATGCCGATGTTGTTTGTTCTCTGAAAAACACTTAATGTTTTTTCTTTTGGACAGTAATTTCACATTAGTATGTTGGAAAAGACGGGAATACATTTCTATTCTGCACAAATCTTTTTTCTTTGGCTTGGAAACATTTATTTTTGCCACACAAACAGCAGCAAACAAATGATTATGCAGTATGTTGAATCGACCGAAATTCATTTACAATTCTGCACAAATCTTTTTCTGAACTCAGTTTGTGCAACAAATTCACATTTGGCTGTTTTTTTTCGCATTGAAGTAAAGTATTTATTTTTGTCCAGCAAACAACAACAAATTGACTTTTCAACAAAAATCACAATACCAGACCAACAAACAAAAAAGCACAGCAACAAATCGTTGGGCAACTTGCAGCCAAGTTCTTGTTGCAAAGCTGGTCTGAAATCCCAAATACAAGACTTTAACAAGCTCCCGTTTTTCAGTGCGCCATAACAAAAGGTCACACATCGGCGGCAGCAAAACGCGTCGTTGCTATGTTTGGCTCGAAGAAAGCCTACCATTGTGAGAATCCAGGTTAACAACACCGCCTGTCACAAAAACGCAAAAAGATTCGTATCAGCAGCCAAAGCAAGAGCAAGAAATGAAAGCAAATTTACATGTTTTCTCGCCACGATGATGCGCGTGAGAAGTTCGAGAAAACGAAACAAAATCAAGCATGTCCTCGAAACCATCCAGAATTGAATTTGTTCGCCCAGCAACGAGCACAGCCAACAAAGTCACCTTTGCCATGCCAGAGTTCTTTTCCTGTCGTTCAGCTGGTCCAAATGACGACAAGACAGGTTTGTCAGATTTACACACGAGTATGCTTTCATTTGGTTGTTTTGTTGCCAATGTGCACGTCAAGACACTTAAATGTTTGTCCAACTTCCAGCTTCTGCTGGCCGAAACAGCAGTCTTGAAGTCGTGACACAAGACAAACAACATTCACCCTGAAGTCATGTTTAGCTTCTGCAAACATCATTCATGTCCTTTTACAACACTTTTTTGAAAAAGCAACTACCGCATTGAAATGCGTGTCAGTGGATTGATTCAATGTAATTCTAAAACCGTTTATGACTTCCGTGAGGCCACAGTGTTTGCGAACCAGACGAGGCATCCAGGCATGTTCAGCAATTTTGGCTTGGGGCAGCTGTGCGAGAAACAAACAGCAAGATTTCGTAGCCGTTAGCCGCCAAAAAAGAAAAGGTTGTTTTGTTTTATCGCGCTCTCACTGCCATGAAAAGACAGACATGGATGAAACTCACAAAGAACATACCATGGGAACAGTTATTGTTCCTGTTGCGCTTTGAATCGAAGTATGACTTGAAATAAGACTTCTTTTCTGTTCTTGTCGTTATTGTTATTGCTGCTTGGCAAGATGATGATCGAGCATGCCAGGCTTACGACATACTATGTGTTACCGTTATGCCAAGAAGCGAGACTTGTAGACGGTTCTCGTTTATATTGTATATCGGAATTAGCATTAGTCGTCGAAATAATGCCCCTAGTTCGAAGCTAACAAGTCTTGCCCCACATGATTGTTGCCATGGATAGCAGAAGTCCTTGCAAAAATTGTCTAATATAAAGAATATGATTTTTTCTGCATATTCGTTAATTTTTTGTAAAATCCAATCAAATAATGAAAGACGAATGATATATATTTTTTTTAATGTCATTTATCAATATCAATCAACGTTAGAAATATCATGGTATTTTTTGAATTTGAAATTACTTCAGAAATTGGAAGATAAAAAACGAAATATTATGAATCGTATTTTTCTCATCATATGTTTATTGATATTTTGTTATTTTATATATTTATTATATATATAAGATTATAAATTATATTTTAATTTCTATAATTAAGAATTTAAAATATATTACTTAAATTATATATTTAAAACTTTACTACATAATATAAAAATATTTCGAAAAATCTTCCTTCTTTTTATATCTTTCTTCGAACTATTAAGAAATTATATAAAGAAGAATTTGAATATAAGCCTAGATTAACTAGAAATTTAATTAGACGTCTAGCTTTTGAGAGGTAAATTGAACAAGCAGAAATTAAATTTAAAAATTGTTTTTATAAGAATATTCTAAAAATATATATTATTTAATTTCTTAATATATGATTGGATTTTTAAATCATTATACCGCCCGTTTATTAATTAATACAATAGATCGACTTAATATTAACACAAATATTTCTCTTTAATATCTAAAACAAGACGATATAATAATAAATATAGATTATAATTCTTAATCACTATTTCGAATCGTAAAATTTAAGTTCCGACTCAAAAAATATTCAATTATAATTAAACGTTATAGAAAAGTTTTTTCTAATGAAACATAAATCCCGCTAGCTACTCGTTCGTTTTTATTTTGTCATGGCAATCGATCTAATAATAAAAACTATCGCACTATATTAATTATAATTTAAAATTTTTTTCGAATAATTAATTCCGAATAATTCGATTTCAATTCATTCAAAATTAAACAAATTCACGATTTCAATTTTTTTCCAGGTCAGAAATAAATTAAATACCCTTAAGAAAAAAATTCGTATCAAATATTCTGGCAAAATCCACAAGACTCTTCTTGTCTATCGATAATTAATTCTCCATCGAGAATTAATTGAAAGCATTAGATAAAATATTCTAATAATAATATTTTTTTCTCAAAACTATACAATAATTTCATTTCTTCTATCTTAAGTATATCTCAAATTTTTCAATCATCTTTAAAATCATCATATCACCATACCAACTTACTTACCATTAAATAACAAGAATTAATTCAAAACAATTTAACTAAAAATATACGACATTTTCGTTCAATAATATATCGAATCTAAAATCACGATAAATTTTTTTTCGTACTACGACATATTTCGAAACCAAACCAACAACTATTTTTCATATTTCTGTCTTAATATTGAATTTTTTTAAACACTACGCGCGAGATCTTTTCTCCGACATGAAAATTCATATATTATAAATATAGAAAAAAAAATAAATCAATTCAAAACCAAAATCTTTTCGAAATATCGACAATCAATCATACTCCGTAACTCAATACAATTTTCTATCTTCAATCTTAAAAATAAATAAATCTTTGACTTAAATAAAAAAGAAAAATAAATTTCTATTAAATATTAACAAAATAAAAAATATATAAATTCAATTAACAATTCTTTTAGTCATTCTAAATATATTTGCATTTCAATATAATATAATATATTATATCAAATTTTCTTTATAATAAAATATAAATATCTTCAAACAATATTCAATAATTATATATTCATATATCTAAAATAATAATTTCTCGTACCTTTTTCTTATTTCTTCCTAAATTCATTTAAATTTTTATATAAATCTTCTATTTCTATTAGATAATATAGTAGATAAATAATCAATAATGGGAAGATTAATAAAAAATCAATTCATATCAATATTTCATGCCATAAATAATCAATAATATTCTTCATATCAATTTCATCAAAATCCAATAAATAATGACCGAAATATCACTAAACCGAAACGAAACTAATAAAAGAAGCATGCAAATTCTTTTTACACCGACGAATATCAAATAACAAATCTTATCCATACCAATTGGTAATTATCTAACAACAAAACATTGTATAGTTCCATATAAAAATGACACTTATGTTGATAAAAATGATGGCAAGTGACAGTCCATTATAAAATATCACGTGGTTTATTACGATGTAATATGCAGAATGCAGAATAGCTTACGAACGCATTTTAATGCGGAACAAAGTACAATATAGCTTGACAGAACATCATACCAAAAACGCAAAAAAAATTAATTTTGGTTCAGCGAATCAATCATTCCGTCGCCGAGGCTTCAATCTCTTTGGAAGCCTCCTGCATTCATGAAATTTAGGGGAAGAACGTGGCTTTAGAACTTCTTGGTTTGGGGACCGCCGTTCAAATGCCTGCGAGTCACGAGCCAGAAGGCAGACATTGAACACAAACACATGCCAAGCACGTCCAACTTTCCTTGTGTACATCTAGTTCAATTCAAAATGCGAATCAATGGAAACCTAGCTGTTGTCGGCCTGGCTGTTGGCGAGAGGCTTCATTGCCGGAAAAAGGATGACCTGCAAGGATGGTGGAGCTCATGTGCTCAGAGTGCAGACTGGGCAATAGGAGACCAGTTCAACTCTCGCTGTTGCCTCTTTGATGTTGTTCTTGTCAGCGAGGAACATAACCTCACGCCACGCACACGACAGCCAGGAAACTGGAGGAGGGGAGGAAGAATCTCGAAAGAACAACCGCTCCTTGCAACTTCAACTGCCACACTCTGAACTTCGAATCTGTTGTGCCTTTCATCTTGAAGCCGTCTGCACGAAAACAACAGGTTCTGCCATGGGGCCAAGCGATCGATTCCACAGCCCCATCCGCCTGTCGGAGGTAGACCGTGTTCCTGTGTCAGGGCTGTTTTGAGCCCCAACAGCACGACCTTCAAACCATTCATCATTCGATTAAGGCTGTGTGGGTATGTTGCCTACCTTCTTGGACTGTGGGATTTTGTGAACCTGCATCTATGCGACTGTCGGGCAAGATACCCACATGGTGGGAACATGCTTGAGATTTCATCGCCCAGTGGATGGGAAATACAGAGGTTGAGTATGTGTGTGCGTGTGTGTCGACTGCTGCGCTTTTTGCTTTGTATTGCATACTGGCAAGTGTCAATGACCCCTGCCACATGTGCCTCAACACCTGAACCTCCACAAACAAAGCCGATCCGAAACATCCACAGGGGAACGCATCGTCCCCACCAGCGCCGTGACGAAGCCAAGATCGACGCTTTGTGCTTCCTGCTAGGCTTCGGATTGCAGCGACTTCTAAAGACAGTGTAGTTGAGGGTACTTCTGCAGATTGGGGTGCCTTTCTGGATCACTAGAAGATATGTCTTTCTTAAAATAGACCCAAAGAAAAAACCCTTATCCGTTCAGCACCCACCGAATGCTTTGAGACAATGGCTACGATCTGCGTGAAACATAATTTTGCCAGAGTTTGAAGGATCATGTCACTCCAATGAGAAGTTCCGGGATGCAGCTTTCGAGGTCATCGGACATCGGGAGCGCCCGAGCCAGGCACCCCTTGGCCCCATCTTCCAGGCCCTCAAAGCTGTCTTACTCCCGAGCCTCGGAACCTGGGTTCCCTAACTCAGTTTAGACGAAAGCCTCAAGAACAGCTTGGGTGTCCAAGCTTTTGTGCCCACAAAATAAGCCCAGCGAGGTTGTCCTCGTCTCCAGCGTCTTTGGCTTGTGCCTGCTCCTGCTCGCAACAAGATTGGGCAAGGGGATGTGGGTGTCTCGGATCAGTCATATATTACTAGTACAACAACAAGAACAACTACTACCCCCACAACAACTACTAGTACCCCCAGTACCAGCACTAGTACTAGTACTAGTACTCGTACTGAACTAGTACTCGTGCTAGTACTAGTACTAGTACTACTACTACTAAAACAATCAAAAGAACAATATTAGTATAGCAGAGTATACTACGAGATAACATAAGTTAATGCATGACCCTTCTCGCCTGAAAGCAAGCCAACTGCCTCTCCGGATCATTCAGCTCCGTGTAGGCGTTGCAAAGCTCCTGGCAAAGGGCTCGCATGCTTTGCTGGTCCCTGGTGTCTTCGTGTTTTGCAGGGCCTTAATAACTAGAATAAGCGTTTGGGGGACATTATACTATAACTGTATCAGGGAACCACCAAAATAGAATAGGTAATTATTAAGACCCCTATATGAAGGGTTTAAGGTTTAGGGTTGCTTAAGTTTGCCTTTGCCTTTCCCATGACGAAGAGCTCGAACCGCTCTGTGAGGCCAGCTTTGCTGCGGTGCCACTTGGCCAAAGGACTCATCACCTGAGAAGCCCAGGACACCCAGTCTCCCTGTCACTGCCAACCTGGTGCTTGCTCTCAAGATCTCCCTTCCTCCCGTTCTTAAAGAGTCTGCCTGCGGATGCTCGGTGATGAAAGTCGGATTGACAATGCGGTCTTCTATGAAGTGGCCACATAGCCTTGGAAAGAAAGGAAAGAAAGAAGGCACCCAAAGTGGCTATGTCGTTCAACTTTGCAGCTGTGAAGCTTATCCAACAGCCTCGGCGTCGTTCGAGGTGCCGGGCAATCTATGTGAAGGGAGCTCGCCAAGTCATCCAGCACCTCTTCAAACATGGTGCAGTAGATTGTAGGTTATGTACTATTCTGTATATCTTTATTTTGATTAGTTTAACTTTATTTCGACATCTCAGTGTATGTGTTTGTGCAACAGCTCCAAGTCAGCTCTGAAGGCTTCTCACCTTGCGAGCTGACTCGTCCTCGAAGTTCCTGGGCAGCTTCACCCCAGCTTGCTTCTCGATCCTTGGTCTGGCACTTCAGGGACTAGAGGTTTCTACGTATCATGGTTTAGGGTTTAGGGGTGCTAATACTAAAAAACCAATACAATTCCAATCGACTGATACTAAGAGCCCCGATGCAGTGAAGGAGCTCTTCTACCAAAGACACCCGCGGCCACGGGGGCGTGAAGTCAATCTCAACCTGAGGCCACTTGCAGCCCTAAGCTCAAAACTCTATATCGATCCAGACCTTCATGACTTGTGCACAGCCTGGCAACCGATTCTTTCTCCGGGCCATGCGGATGGTAGGCAAGCCTGCACAGTGGCAACAAATCAGCAAGCATGCTTGTAACGAGCGCCAGGATAGCAGGGTACCGCCGCGAGACTACCCCAAAAGTTGGTTGCTGCTCAATCAACTGAAAATCTGCTGCAGAAGCTGATCCGTCCAAGAGACACATAGCTTCCAGTGAGCTCTCGCACCATGGAGCTGATGAGCTCCTGCGACGAACAAAGGTGCTGGAAGTGAGCAACATGTCGAGCACAGATAAAATAATGCAGCTCTCATTGCTGGCATAGTTTCATAGATTTAGATCATGGGACAGGCTGAGAACACGAGCAGTCAGTTGCGACTGAGAAACGTTTATCGCATTCACGTCGACTTAAAAGCGTTGTGCGTGCGACTCATCCGAGTACAGCGTCGCGCCAGGTTCAAAGCGGGCTCTGCCAGTTCAGGTAGCTTTGATTCTGCCTCCATGCTGCAGGGTAGTACCGATGAACCAATTCAAACTGCCTGTTTGCATTGGACGACGCACTTTTGGGGTTCGGCACTCGTGGGCTGGTCTGTCTCTCGCACTTGCGATCTTTTCCTGCGTAGCAGAAGGGTTCTCGTTTCACAGCGCGGGTTCCACAGGGCCAGGAGTTGGCAAAGTGCCACGCGTTTGCGTTTGCGAAAACTCCGCTAAGGTCCGCGATGCGCGAGCTGCTTTACGCCCCTCCGGAGCTTGGCGGCAATCGTTTCGGGGGGTGTCACGGGAGTGCCGGCGGGTGGCCGCCGGAGCTTGGTGCGTTTTGGGGGTGTCGCGGAAAATGTCGGGGGGCAGCCGGAGCTTGGGGGAAAGCGTTGCGGTTGGTGTCGTGAGGAGTCACCTTCCAACCGAAAAAAGACGTGTTTTTATTTCTTACTGTTTGATTGCTGATGGATACCACAAGCAACACAATGTACGTGGTATCCATACCTCTGCGCGATGTACGCTCTGCATTCGGGTTCGTGGGTCCTATCAAATTTGTCGGCTCCTCCGTCATGGTCATCAGCTGCTCGTAGTCTGCATAAGCCATGTAAAACTCGCATGAAGTGAACCTAGATCGACAATAGCTGTGGCCCATGTTACGAGGCATTCTACCCTAGCAAGAAGAGACTTCACACAGTGAGTATCGCATGGAAAAAAATCGTGGTCAAGAAAAACTCTTTTCCGTCGAGCGGCTCAGGATTGTGAGTGAGGTCAATCCCCTCATTGCCTCGGCTCTTCAACTCGCAGGGATATGCTGCCACAGAACTGGTTTGCTGCAGCACTGCTTTTCTGTCCAAGCAGGTGGCCTGTCGAAGCAAGCCGATAGCTGCTTGTCCGAGACACGAAAGTTGCGGCCAATCTCGAAAACCCGATCTAGGCCACCAATCACTAGCCTCAGATAGGCATCCTGTTGCAGCCCGAGCAAGAACAACCTATCCAACTGAACGTAGAGCAATCATTCTCTGCACGCTCAGCAGCATCTTCAGGTACAGCTCCGGAGCAACTCTCATGTACCTTGTCCAATCTACCGCGATTGTTGTCTTCCCCGCTGGGTCTTAACTCCAAAACACTGCATGTCAGACTGAAGCACTCCATCTGAACAGCAGGAGAACCCGAACAGCAATTACAATCTGCAGCGGAAGAAGAGACTGACATCCTTACAATCGGCACCGGCTGGTGTGAGACTGGCAACACAAAGGCAATCTCTTGCGCCAAGTGGCAAGTCCATATTTAACTCGTTATGTCTGGTGATGAAAGGCTTGGCCGAAGCACCACCGGGGATTGCATTCCTCGGACGAGACCAGCAAGGATTCCTTGTTCAAGCTGATAGGCCTGATAGCACACTCACATAAGACCTGGAAGACCACCACATTTGGACAATGGTTCCAAATGAAATCAGCATTGCGAGCCGTGTGGAGTTTGTTTGGACAGTTGTAGCACCTTCTCGGCAACATCTTCTTGCAGTCTGCAAATGTATATGGGTGTATGTCCAGGAACCTGTGCTCTGTGAACACCTGTCTCTCTCTCTCTCTCTCCATATATGTATATATATATATATATGTATATATAAATATAGATACACATATACATGTTTATTAAAACATATAGTATGTTCATCTACTCTTGTATGTACTTCTCCTCTGCTGCGAGTTTTTCTTCTTGGCCATGTCGTTGATTGCGACTCGAGATTGCATGCTATACCCCCCTGCATAACCTGATGCTGATACGTTTCACTACATACTCGTAGCGTAAATAAAGAAAGAAATAAATTAACATATACATACATACATACATACATACATACATACATACATACACACACAAACCCAGATATATGCATAGAAGATGTCCATACAGTGATGAAGGCTCCAAGATCTACTAGGCTTGGGGGTTAGGTCTTGCGCCAAGCATCATCATCGGGGTTTCCACCTCAAGAAATCCGCGGTCCTGACCATGCACAAGACTACCCGTCGCAATGCTAGGCAACCGCTATGGCGAGACACAGAAGTCAGCATCATCGCCATGATCTGCCGATATGTATTTTGGCCATGCTGCTTGCTTAGCCACGTTGTTTACTTCAGGCGATGACCTCCGCTCGTTACCCACCTCATCGTTCCATGTCTAGCTTTAAGGGAGTTTAGGGTGCTTGCTATGTCGAAACACTTAGATGGGGAACAGTCTGAGAAGACAAGGCTGGATTGTTTAGTTAGGTTTGCTATGCGGTGGGCAACAGCCCGACAGCGTCGTGAGAACTGCCGCAGTAACATCTGCTCCTGGAGGAACTGCCGGATGAAGTTGGTAATGGAAGATCGCATCAAGAAGGTTTTTCTTACGTCGTCATTGATCATAAGGTCCAGGTATCCTTGTCAGCAGGGAGGGTGCAGAAAGGTCTCTCACTGTGCCGGTCGATCCGGGAAAGTCAAGAATTGACACACAGCTGCGTGCTTCCGTGGATATGAGCTACTTGCGATCTGGACTCCCACATGACTTTAAGCAGCACACATACAGCTGCAGCTGCTAGTGATGCTTGGGTCAGACACAGTTGACGGAGTGAAGCCACAAACACGCAAAGAGTGCCAGCTGCTTCGCGATCTAAGCCCAGCGGCGCTTTCGATACCTAGTCTCCTGATCCTTCAAGCCTGACAGACAGGCCTAGCACGATTGAGCGTCATGCTATGGCTGCGGAAAGCATGGCCTGAGTAGTCCTTTGGGAGCATGTGCAGGCATGGGGACAAGAGCTTCACCTGGCAAATGACACGTTCCAAAAAAGCCAATACTCAAGCCTAAGGGAACGCCTGTGGCTTTGTACGACCATGACCGAGCAAGTGCCCGGCACAGGATGTAGCCAAAGGCAGAACGCAATCGGGCAAAATGAACAACAAGTCTGAGCACATGGACCCTCCTGCACAGGCATCTTGCAAACAGTCTGAACTCTCTCTGAAGCCAAAAAAACACTCTAGCAACCCAACCCTGGTTAAGTCCTGATTGGGCACCAGCAAAACATCCAAAATACCGAAACATAAAACGAGCTTCCATGAGCTTCCCGAAACCCTACGCCACCGGCCTCTTTTGGAAAAAGCGAAAGCTCCCCACGCTTGGACTTGCCAATGACACCACGCACGCCCAGGACATCCTCGGAGGCTTCCCGAACCAGGGATCTGATTAATGTGGGGGTGGGTGTTAATAATTAGAATAGGGTTTTGGGGTATATTATACGAGAATTATAATAAGGGGCCCCCGAGAATAGTATAGGTAATTATTAAGGCTCCTATATTAGTAACTGTATTATGCTGGAATGATATGATGGTATGAATGATATAAGAGATATGATTGTTTGTGGTACTAATGATACTGATGAGATTAATGACATTAGTGATACAGAGATGTAAAGACGATAGTCATGATACTAGTTCTGATACTTATGCTGGTTATCTTCAGTTCATTATCTTTATGATGCTAACTAACCCTAAACCCTGAACCCTAAACCCTTGAAGGTTAGAGGTTTGGGGTGCTGGAGGTTTAGGGTTTAGGGGAGGGCTTTAGGGTTTCAGGCTTCAGGATTTAGGAGTCTAGGCTTTAGGGTTCAGGAGTCCAGGGTTTATTTAGGGCTTTAGAGTGTAGGAGTCTAGGGCTTAGGGTTCAGGGTACCGCCTAGTTGGGACGTTTTGATAATGTGATGATATGATACTCAAATGCTCTAAGAGTAGAGCATGATGTAATTAAAACGCTCTACGAAAACATTGCCTTCTTAACATCTTGACAGTACCAGGATAATGAGCTTCATGGAGCGGTCAAGGGTTGCAGAATAAGGGTTTGGAGTTGAGGGGTTAGCGCTTTCTGTACATCGGACATGAAGCCCCTGAACCCTAAGCTCTGTAATTTCTTGAATTCGAAACGAGGAAAGGGCAGGGCTCGGATTCTCGGGCGACAGGCTTAGGAGTTTTTGGGTTTCCGAGGTGTCTCTATACATGTCTGCATGAACAAAATCGGGATTTGGTGAAAACAGCTCGGCTCCTGGTCTGTTCAGCTAAGTCTTGCTGCTTTTCAAGCCTACCACGCATCCAGCGTGCTCGTCGCTTCCCTTCTGCACAGATGACTTGGCCTCCCAACACTGCCTTGGCGACCCACCAACAGAAGAGGCCGGACCCGTCAAACAGCAAAGCAGTCATCTGAAAGCCCCCGACGAAGTGAAGAGATTGCTTTCATCTCCATCTCTGTATAGATGCTTGCCTGTATGCACATGTGTGCATACCTCCACACATTCACAAGTATTCTCAGAGAGGGAGAGAGAGACAGAGAGAGAGAGAGAGCGAGGGGGGGTGTGTGTGTGCGTATTTATATGTATATATGTGTATGTATGTATGTATGCATGCATGCATGTATGTATATATGTATGTATATCTATAAATGCATGGCCCAGCGCTGCAGCGGGAGACCCGGTGTTCGACTTTCGCATTCCGGGCGACTAGGCGGCTACTATAGGGCCTCTATACTTAGAACTGGGCTTTGGGGCCAATTATACTGCAATGATATTCGGACGGTATTATAAGTGGCCACTACTACCAACTACTCTGAGCTCAAGAGTACCCAGAGAACCCAATACCCCTTAATTAAGGAATGTACCTTAAACCATAATATTAAGGCCCCTATAATTTAAGGTATACTCCTTCTTAATTAAGGGGTATTGGGTTCTCTGGGTACACCTAACCCCCAAGAGGGTGGAGGCGAGCCGCTCCCCGATGAACATTGGCATGGGCCTCCTTGAAATCAGAGCCCTCGTGCATCTGTGGGCTGCACATCACCTCGAAAGCACAGGAGATGCTAAGAACCCCTCAGCCGAGGAAGAAGCCCGAAACAATTCTCGGTGTGACTGTGCTTGAAGGAAGGCCTATCCCTCAAGTTTTGGGCTTCTGGCCCCAACAACACCCCTTCACACCTGTATGCGCTCGCCCCCCTCCACGAGGTCGTAAAATTTCAGCTTGGCCCCCGATGAACGGAGGCTCTTCACCTGGACTCGACGGTCCGAAGCAGGTCCGAAGCAGTCAGGGACCAAGGGTTTAATGCAGGGGGCCTTGATAATTAGAGTAGGGTTTTGGGGCCCCTTATACTAGAATTACAACCAGGAACCCCCCAAAGTTGGCCCTGCATTTATACCATAATTACAATAACGAGCCCCCAAAGGCCTCTACATTAATGCAGGGCCCTAGCCCTCCCCAAGAGAGAGAGGGGTTCATAAACCAGGGGCCTACGCTATCATCTAGAGACTATGTGCGAGCTACGAACGGCGCGACTACAACATGGATAGGAGCACAGACTACAAGCCCCAGCTTTGTACAACAGCTGCAAAACACGAAAACAATACCAAGTCAGCATCGGGAGCACACGACCGGCAACTCGGAACTCCACCTTGCAGTCTGGAAATCCATAAACCCTAAACCTAAACAGCTTTGAGTGGTCGGACAGTTATCTCACCTCGTCTCGCCGCTCGCCATCCTCGAGGTCACTGAACTTCTTGATGAGCTCTGAAACCGTGGCATTGACGTCCCAGGAATGTGGATATGCTTCCACTCCAGCCTTGTAAAGCAAAGCGGGGGCGAGGATCCTCACTAGAGCCCGACACTAGGAAAACTCTAAACCCACAATCCTGACAATCCGGAATCCCCGATTCGAACCCCTAAACCCCGAAGCCCTGAACCGCGGTGGCGCACCTCCTTAAGCTGCTTGATCCGGTTCTCTCGGTACGCCGTCGGATCAATGGCCTGCGGACAGGGGGGAAAAGGCCATGCTTTTAAGGCGCAAGACCGTCCTTCAACTGAGGTCCCTTCGGGGTCCTTTCTGAGAGGATCGAAAAATTACAGAGAAAGGGGAAGCTCGGAGTGATTCCTGCCGTTTTCATCAGGACGCTACTCTTCGGACCCTACCACCGTAGAAAAGCCCTCAAGGAGGTCATGTTGCGGGGTCGACACATCCCGCCAACAGTACCATCCTCCTTTGACAGCAGCATTGCGCACGCTTCGGCAAAGTTTGATTCTGTCGCTGCACAGGATTTAAGACGTTGCGAAGGTACATACCTCTCATATCACGTCTACGACTGCAAAGAGGCTCTGCGAAGGATTTGGCGAAGCACACAACCATAAGCCATGTAGCTGGCAACTTTCACCGCAGTGGGTAGAGACATGAGAATACATTTGTATCTTGGATAAGCAAGGGCGAACAAACACTTGGATAGGTAAACGTACTGACAAATATCTATATAGATATACACATACATCTGTCTATGTATGCGCATATGTATACAAATACATACATAGATACATACATAGATACATACATAGATACATACATAGATACACACATAGATACATAGATACATACATAGATACATACATACATACATGCATACATACATACATACATACATACATACATACATAGATACACATATATGTATGCAGACAAGCACATGATTGCTTGTCCACCTCCTCGACAGGAGCTTTGGGCTTGGCGGAGGTCGCCACGCCAAACCGGGCCACTGGTATACCTGAGCTGAGCTGACACTCCTTTCTTGTAATGTCGTCCCCTCGGCAGGACATCTCTGGAGGGTATGCATACAAATCATAGCCCACGGATGGCCACTTACTGCCTTGCACCTGTTTCGGCAAAGCGTCCGCCAGCTCGCAGGTGCGGGGCGTGAGGCCACAAAAAGGGCAGCTGCCTGTTGGTCTTCTTCCCACGCGTGAGAACTAAACAGTTAGTAGCGGCCCAAGACAGCAGCACCCCAATTTGCAGCAGCTGACTAAGAAAAGCTTGCCGCCAAAGCCACCTGCTTGTTAGAGTTCGCCTTGCGTACTGCTGCACACCATGCTGAACAGATAACGCAATGCAGACTACAACGATGAAGACAAGGACGAGGGAAAGGTGTGCATACAGGTTGCCGAGGACGATCATCATCACGACTGCCGCTCTGAACCAAGACAGCTCATCCAAGGACTACTAAAACCATGCTTAACAGAAGTCGTTGTTTCTGCCGCTTCGCAAGATAAGCGTCACCATCATCATCGACCTCGTCATCACCATGGCTTGGCCTGACCTCCACATCATCCACAGCATTACCACCACGGAAAAGGGACCCCCGTACCACCTGCAGCGCAGCAGTGCGGCGAACATCAGAAGCGCCAGCGGCAGATGAAGCACCCTGTTCCACAGCGGGGTTGACAGGGAATAATCGCACGACCAGCTGTCCGTTTCAAGTCGCAGAGTATTCATGTCCAAGCCTGCCACGCGGCTTGCAAGCCATTTGCTCAATGCATGTGCCGACCCCACGGATTGCAATATGAAGCACAAGCGCCTGAATATGATGTACTGGTAGCTTGTTTATGAGCCCCTGCGACCCGGTTACGCTGCTCACCATGGTGTAGCGAAGCGACGAGTACTTGTCGCTGAAGCTTGCTCATCAGCTCTGAAGTTGCCCTTTCGCAGTGTGGCGCAAACGATGCGCGGTGGACAGCCGGCAGTGGCTGGCGGCGTGGTTTGCACTCGCTTTGGTGGGACGACTGGACAACAGAAGGGTCATGATTGGAGCTATGCTTGGGCCCTAAACCCTAAACCCTAATACCCTAAACCGTAATACACTAAACCCTAATACCCTAGACCCATAACTGTGCTGGGTTCTTGTGTTTTATGTTTTAGGGGTTTCGGGTTTTAGGGAGCATGCCTGGGGCGGCTACGAGAGGGCTCCAGCAGATCGACAACCTCAGTCCCAAACTCACCCTTCAACCCGGTTTAGGGTTTAGGGTATTAGGGAATCCAAATCCAAGCATGGAGGCGCCAAAAAGGGGGACTTTTTTTTCGCACCATCCGAAAACATGCGCGTGGGTCAGCAGGCTCCTTTGGCATGTGACCTTTCGCAAGATTGATATGCGGCTTGGCAAAATATTGTAGGGGCTTTCACGATTAGAGGAGGGCTTTGGGACATGTGTTCATCTACCTATGATGAAGGGGTACTGGAATTTCTTCGATCCCTACATCACTCGTGTTTCGTCTCACTTTTGATCGGCAGACAAAAGCGCGTGGCCACTTCGGAGATGCAAAAGTTGAGGACTCCGGCCGCAGGAAATGTGGTACCTGGTCGCAGGGCTCCAAACGCAGCTCTTCCCGCGCACTTCTCCTATTGGGAGGTTGCGAAAGACTTAGTGGCCTCTTCTGGAAGTGGGGGCCCTCGCTTTTCTGTGAAGCTTTGAAGGTTTCTATCAAACCCAAAGCCTCACAGAAGCCTCGCAGAAGCCTTCGAAGCTCTTTCGAATCCCACTGGCCACCAGGGGAGATCTTGGGAGGCGCCGGATTTTTATCCGAACCCCGCCTTGCAGTGAAGAGCACCACGAAATGAAACCAGAGCGCAAAAAAAGAGAGAACTGCATTCGCCGTTCGCCTCATGGATGCCGTTGCCTTCGAGCTCGAAGGAGAAGCGATGTGCCAATTCAATCACCGGAACAAGCCCCCCGCAGTGATGATCTGTGCAGCATAATGCATGAGGTCTGCCTGGTTTTTGAAGGTGCTCTTGTGCGTCTTGTCTGATGCGCAACTCCATAGGGATCGTGCCCGCGCTCGAGACAGAGACGAGGACACCCGTCGTAACCACCCCCATACGAGGTGTAGAAGCCCAGGCTGTCGTCCTCGAAGGATTCAGCGGCGATGAAGCAAGGACGCACAAAAACATGACCCGTGGGAGGCCCGAAAATACGACTCGCGGTCCGGCCTCGTCGCCTTTGCCAACGCCTCGCGCAGGTCGAAAAGACGCGGAAGTCTGAAAACCTGTTCGTGCAGTCGGCAGTTTCAGGATCCAGAATCTTGCATGTAGGAGCCATGATTATGATTCTCATTACTCTGACTCTCCTCGACCCTTCAGACACGGTCCTGTGCCTATTGCTTCGGTTTAGGGTTTAGGGTATTATGGATAGGGTTTTGGAGATTTAGGGATTAGGCTTGTGCGGCACAGCTGCCTCCCTTGAACCCACGAACTCCAAACGCTCCCGAAAGCAAGAGTCTCTAACGTTAAAGGCCAATACCAAACACCAACCCGTTTCCACCCAGGTTCATGACAGTACTTTGCACAGCCGACGGGGTGAGGGACCTTCAGGGGATACATGGTTTTCAAGCCAGTACCAGCAAAGGTACAGAGTACAAAACTCTCCGGTGTTGCAGACCTCAAGACTACGACCATATAGTTGACTCTGGCAGGTTCGGATTGCATGACACTTGAGCTCACGTTCGTGGGAGAACACACTTCGTGTCTGTCTCACATGCGCACTGTGCTAAGTCTGCTGCCTTCCCCATTGCACCCAACATCAGGGAGTAAGCTCGGCACAGCTAGCAGCTGCTTCTGCCACTATGCCCTCATCCTGCTCATGCTGGCATGGCTTCTGACTGTATGTAGTTGTGACAGTACTTCCGGCCATTCAAAGAACCCTTGTCTGCGACGAAAACACAGCAGAACATGCACCCTGGCTTTCGCTAGCCGCTAGCTCTGTGTCCTCCGTCAAGATGATCTTGCCACAACTTCTGCAGAGAGTCCCAGCAAACGTTGCCCATGTCCTGCCCGTGAGACCGTGCCCATGATACGATTCTGCGAGCCAGCACATCTTTTGAACTTCTGACAGGACACACCCACCATGACCACGGACCGCGATCCCTGACTCCTAGACCTGAAACGAGATACCACCCCCCAGCACGCCACCTCCTCGACGGCCGGTGATGGTCCTGGTGCAGGCGCGGCCCGTAACCGTCGGTTTTTGGGTTTATACGTTTCAAGCCTCTTTTTGGAGGGCAGAGCCCTGAAATGCCGGTTTTTCGGCCTACCCCAACGAAGAGGGATTGGCGTAGAAGGCGGAGACGCCTCGCACCTTGGGACGTTGCGATGCGACATTTTGCACAGAACTGCGGCCAGGTCTCTGGCCCAAAGCTCGCCGCAGGCAGTCGAAAGCAAATCGGCCTGCACAATGCAGTCGAATGCTGAATCTAGGGGTCTGACAGTGTTCCCTTTTAGTCACGATATGCTAATACTAGAATGGATGCCCAAAGCCTTTTTCAATTCTTCGGGCCCCTGTGCCTACTTGCTGCAGCGTCGGCCTGGAATGTTGACGTCAATGCCAGCCATCTGCCGCAAAAGCAGCTCGGCCTGTAAGGCCAAAGAAAATCTGAGGCAGGTGTCGCGTGTTTGTTTTATCTGTGCGTACGTGTGCATGTATATATGTGTATATATATATATATTTATATATATATATATAAATGTGTGTGTGTGTGTGTATGTATGTCGAAGTGTATGCACGCGTTGGCCCCCAGCCGAGTAATCAAGACTGCAGCAATTCATGTAGCGACAAAGACCTCTGCGACTGTCAGCAGCATCATCTGCGTCACAGCAACCCGCCGGCCACAATCAACCACACACACACAGACACACAAGAAATGACGAATATTAGCAAGCACGAGACCCATACAAGAACCAAAGAGCAGCACAAACAAGAAATCTCAACAACAACGACACCGAACAACAAGCGAGGGGCGAGCGATGCAAGAACCGCAACAGGCACAACAACAGCCAACGCGGGAACAGGTGGACAAGCAACGGCAGAACATTCCACCACAAGCCCTGCTATACTCGTGATAGTGACCAGCATCACTGCCATGATAAGGGGGATGATGACGAGGAAGATCTGCGACGGATGTCATCATCAACGTCACCGCCATCCTCATCAAGATCGTCAGACCATGTATCATAGTTATGACAACGACCTTGAACGTGGTACTCCTCAAGCTGTTGCTTCTGCTTCCCGTCATGATCTTTCGAAGCGCCGGCGTCGGCCCCACGACAAACATACTTTCTACTGCCACGGGCCTCAAACCTAAAGCTCCCTGGCAGGCAAAGCCTTCCGTAGATGTCAAACTTCGGAAGACGCGGCTCTGGCACCCAAGCCCGGATCCCCGGCAGGCCTCTCCTGGCCTGACAGGGAGTAGGGTTTAGGGTTTAGGGGGAGCTTTAAAGCTCTCGAGCACTTCTGTAGACGCTTCTTGCACGCTCTTTGGTCTGGTATGGAAAGAGTTTCTCTTTTCTGAAGACCGTGCTCCAGAGCAGAAGGGTCCTGCTGTGAAGGATTGAAACCTGGGGGAAAACCACTAGAATTAGCGGGGCCCCTCTCTGAAAGCTTTGTAAGAACCGTGCCAGTATCAACCAAGGATGAAGCCCCCTGAACGGTCGCCACCTCCCGCTTTGAAGCGAAGCTTTCAAGACCTCCTAAATACGCAACAACCCCTCAACCCCAAACCCTAAACCCTGCAAGCCCTAAGACAGGGCAACAACCCGCGCACCGTTTTGGGCCGGTCGCCAAGGCCGCGAGGAGGGTAGCCCAGGTGGAGGCCGTCACCCTGTGGCCTTCTTGGGCTCATTGTTCTTTCTCGGAGCTCTGGGTTTCATGTGGGTAGGAACCTGATTACGAAACCCTGGGCCTGTATTAGGGTTCTTCATATGACAATGAACCCCAATATATTGGGGTTAGACGGCCAGGTTTTCTTAAAACAGGTTCCTACAGTAGGCTTTGTTTGGGGCGTTCGATGCTGGATGGAGCAGCTTTTGAGTAGCCTTGACTGCAGGATTCGGGTGTAGCGACTGTGGCTTCTGGGTTTAGGGTTTAGCGCTTTCGTGCAAAGAGTTACATGCACATGTATTAGGCGTTCGCAGCCTTCGTTCTTGACAGTCGCACTATGTCCAAGGCATGTACCACTTGCATTGCTAGTCATACTGAACCTTCATCATGCTTGAGACTGGACCTGCAAAGCATTTTCTGTCTTTGCAAGAAAGTCCACCAAAGTGCATATGCCCTTTAGTCATGTCTCGAAGCGGTTCCCTGGACTCCCTATTTCCGTGATCTTCGCAGGTCGGGCTTCGTAAGGATTAGATGATTAGACCCCAGACCGTAAACCTAAATCCTGAACCCCAAACTACGTGCTCGGGCCTCGGCGATGCTCCCCAAGTTCCCCCAAAGTCCGTTAATCCAGTTCAGGACCCTAAACCGTAAACCCTAAGCCCACTTTTGGGGTTGGGGTCCAGAATCGTGTGGGGGAAGCCAGAATGCCTGCTTTGATGCAAGGTCTCGACCCAATCTTTACGGCATCGCCCAACTTGAAAACCTTACCGCTAGTCCGTCGGGCCTGCTTGGCGCATCTGCGTGAGCGTGCGGGCTGCAAGAATCAGCCTTGCTTCGGTGTGTTCTGTACTACAGAATCATATACATGTGATATAGACTCAACAACTCTATGTGCATACATGCATATATATATATACACATACATGCATGCATACATACATTAATTACATCCATATAAATGTGGTTGTGCACCGACGGGTTTGCCGCCCCCTCCCCCGAATTTCTTGCTGCATGGTTGAGGCCTGCTTGAGGCCTGTAGCAGCTTGCGGGAAGGGGCCTGGGAAGAGGGAGTTGTACCATACGGATAGCTGATAGATGGGTTCAGTAATTTACTTACAAGAGGGGTCTTCTGTTGGACAAAACTCCGGTTCGACAAGGGGTAGACCTGAGCTCGGGATTTTGGTGGCCAGGCTTGGTGTGCCTGGCATGCTTGGTCTGACTGTATACACCCCTCACATCTTTTCAAGAGGATACAGCCACATGAAACTGCGTACAAGCCACGTGTACATGTGAAAACAGGAAAATACACACCAAACAAATATGCAGACACATAAACATGACTACAAGTATTTCATGTACTCATATATTTCCACATACACATAGGTGTCCTATGGAAAATATCAACGTAGGCTTTCATGCTACCTCCTTAAGATTTTGCCGAATGCAGGCTTCAGGTTTACGTAATCCAAGTTCACACCACAACCACCCCAAGGAAGCCTCCGTGTAAAACCACGGATACTTTCCTCAAGCTCTTGTCAGAAGGATTCTGTCAGTTCATGCAACCCTTTACTGCTCAAAGGGCGCAAAGCAAACGGCTGGCCTCCCCTTGGCAGCGTAGGCCTTTGCAACTGCCGCAAAGGCACGTACCTGAACGTGACGAATCAAACTTGGGACCTGCGTGCCTCTCGAATTCTGCTCTTTGCCTCTATCCGACAAGCACCGCGAGCAAATCGAACCTGAAACCCTCAGCGCAAGATGCAGAATCCTGCCTTGACGGACAGGCCCTTCGCCTGGCCTGCCTGCATCCAAGAAGCCTTTCGGAGGAAGTATGCATGGCAGAGGGAATTCGTAATCGTGGCTGCCATGGATGCAGATCGACTCATCATCCGCAGTTTGGGTGCACGCAGTGGAATCTCGACTTCTCTCGCACTGTGCGACAACGTCTTGCGATCATCCTCCCGAAAAGCTGAGGCTCGGGACGGCCTCCTGTGGATTCCCGCCTCTTCAACGCTTTCAGAGACCGGCTTATGCTCTAGGGCTTGGGGTTTGGGGCTGCAGGGTTTGGCAAAGTCTTAGCTCGTACACCATGCTTCAACGGCTACACGTGCTCATGCCGTCGCAACAGATTGGCATGCTAGCGTAAAGCGCGTGGCGGAAACAATGACGATGCATTTTGCATAGTTGTTTGTGTGTGTATGTTTTTAAGCACGTCTGCACTGGTGTCGATTTCTAAGTGGCTGTATGGATACAGATACACAATTCGTTGCGTTCGCACTCTCATCCCATTTGCACTGCATTCGCAGATGAATACTTGAGTATGCAAAATAAGCATGTATGGGGGTGAGCATGTATGCACGTGTGGATGCTTTCAGACTCCATCTCTTTCATATCTTGGTCGCACTCCAGTTTTTCATGCATGCATTTGCAGAATAAGCGCTAGGTGGATGTGCATACTCAACATCTAGCACAGCTACTTGAACATACGAGAGACGTTGATGGTTCGACCGTCAATGCATGCGTTCTGCCAGTGTGTACCAATGATATGTACTTTGCGAGCACCAACATTCGTCAATGTGGGAAAACGAAGGCTGCCGTTCATGCTAATGTAGCAACGCAATACTACAGCACGTCATATTGAAAAGTTGAACATGCTTATACATGCGTTCGCATCACAACGCCCGCTGATGCAGATGATGTGTGCCCTTTAAACCCTAAAACCCTAAACCCTAAACCCTTAAACCCCTAAGCCCAAACCCCTAAACCCTAAACCCTTTGGGGGCTTCCGCAACCCACTCGCAAAAATTGGGAAATCGTCTCGGGCTACCTGGGCCGCTGCGGGTGTGCTGGGTGCTCATGATGCTCGTCGGATCGTCCACGGGTGGCCCAAAACCCGCCACACGGTGGGGTGTATATATACATATATGTATATATGTATATATATATATATTATAGCATACACACACATGCTCTACCCTACCCTGCTTTACCTGCATACCTGCATGTGCATAGATACGTACATGCATACACCCATACATATGCATCTGTGCAGAAGTCTGCATACGCATAATATGTAGGCTAATGCGCGAGAAATGTGCTGCTGCGGCATGATCACTAGTACGAAGACCAGAAGGACGAGGTGGCCATTACTTGCCTCCAATTCAACACACGAAGTTCCCAGGGTGTACCCGCCACGAAAGAAGCCGTCAATATACTGAACTCCGAAATCCAAATTCTGAACACCCCCAAACCCCCGACCCTGAACACAAAGTCCTGGAACTTTAGTTCTAAACCCTAAACAGTTAAAGCCTCAAGCTCGAGGCCCCAACGTGCAGCTGCACTTTGCACGGCGGCACTCAGGTCAGCTCCCGAGACGTGGCCGCCGGAAGCCTGCAAAAACCTCGACCGAGGGCTTCTTTTGGTGGAAGTTTGAGGCTTTTGAGCGATAGTTTGGGCTTTGAGGTTTAACGTTGAAGTTTTAAGGCTGAGGCTAGAAGGCCTCAGGGTTTAGGGCTTCAGGGCTTGAGGTGGAGCAGGGTTCGGGGCTTGGAGGTTCAGCATGCAGCTGGCTAAAAGCCGAAGATAGTGGTAACGGCAAAGCTTTAGATGTTGTATAGCAGTGGTAGTCTTGCTGATAATGGTGGTAATCTGCGGAGTTTGTCGATTCATAGTAACGGCATCGATATTATTTCTGTACAAAAACCTACCAAACATGATAACGCTGGTAGGAAACGGGCTATAACAGGTTATCCGGATCCGAATATTGAAGCCCTTAAAGCCAGGGAGTCTGTCTGTCGGGGGCTTTGAGAACGAACCACGAACCAACACGCAAGGCAGCACATTACGCACTGTCAAAAGTCAAGACTGAAGCAAATAGACTTGCTGGCCCCTACTTGAAGGAACACGGGACTTAGTATCCCCTGAACCCTAAACTGTAAGCCCAAAACCCAAAACCCTATCATTACCTTACTTACGAAGTCCCAGATCTTCCAAGTATACCCCACAAACTCCCAAGTCTCTGATTGTCCCAAGAGACCAGGAGCTAGGAAGAACCATCAATTCATCTTAAAACCCCCGGCAAAAGGCCATGAAAGTAAGGAAAGAACAAGCAATGTACGCCAGTATCCATCAATGCAGTACAAACAGTATGCTGAAATCTAGAACAAGAGTATAACAATATAATATACTATGGTATAGAAGAACATAATGTATTAGCATCTAACATATTATTTGGTCATGCCATACACATCAATACACCTCAAGCAGTTGTACGATAACATTTCAGATCATACCATATTATACCAAAGTTAGACTAAATATTACACTAAAGTACTACTAAACCCTAAACCCTAAACTCCTAAACCCGAACCCCTAAACCCTTAACCCCAAAACACCTGTAACCCAAACTCCCAAAACCCTAAACCCCTAAACCCTAAACCTCTAAACTCCTAAACCTCTAAGCCCTAAAGTCCTAAACCCTAAAGCCTAAACCTCCAACCTCTAAACCCCTAAACCCTAAACTCCTAAACCCAAAACCCTAAAACACTAAACCTCCAACCTCTACACCCTAAAACCCTAAACCTCTAAACCCCTAAATAAAAGCGGTGATTCCTTTCTCAAAAGTCCCAAGCTCGGATGCTGAGCTCAAAGCTCGAACCAGCGAAGGGCCGTTTCGTGTTCACCTTAGGGCCTTAAGGTTTAGGGGTTTAGGAAGTTTAGGGTTGATTTGGCTTAGGGTTTCTTTTAGGGTTTAGGGCTTAGGGGTTCAGGGTTTAAGTTCTGTGTCATCTCTGCAGCTACGCGTCCAACACCTGGTAAGCAAAACTTGTTTAAGGATTGCATGTTCGGGGACTTTGGGCAGTTAGCCTTGCGAGCTACACTTGGTTTGGGAGCATTGAGCGAAAGTATATTGCAGCTGAATCTTCCACATATTCCGGCATCACAGCTGCGTACAACACATATAGTTTTGGGCGCTGTTTCAGAGAGCGTGCGCAAAAACTGGCAAAGAGATGATGCAACTCACCTACCCGCCCATCATTAGCTTGTGTCGTTGCGATTTCTTCTGCTGTCATTCTGCATGCATTTTCACCACATTGTGCTCAGTAAAGCGATTGTAGGTAGTGGTAGTAGTAGTAGTAGCAG
>CAJNJA010024219.1:322-33002 GCA_905231915.1 Symbiodinium necroappetens | reverse complement strand
TCCGGAACGGGACAGCCCACTTCTGCGCCCCCCCAGATGTGCGCGACTACTCAGAAGAGGAACTTCACGCAAAAAGGCTTTTCGACTCTGTGGCGTCCGGCTGAAGCTTTCCTCCACAGCTCTCGTTTCCACCTGGGGGCTCCTAGTTTTTTGGTTAAGCATCTAAGTCTTAAACCCTAAAGTTGAAAAAGCAACCTGCTGGTCGGGGTCGTATTCGATTTATGTAACTTACATGTATACATACACTATATATATATATGTGTGTGTATACATATATATATATATATATTTTTTTTTCTCCTATGCACAAACCCTATAATCTTCACCCCGCAGACACTGCACCCCGATATCCTGCGAAAGCAAAAGCCCCAGACCTGGCATCATGTCTTCCTCCCAACATACGGCCGGGCCGAGCCGGACGACACGCAGCGTTTAAAATTACTTGTTCTCGTCTCGTTATGTCAAGAGCTCCCACCTGCAAGTCATCAACATCCAAGTCTTCATCCTCGTACAGCTCGAAGGAAACCGCCTCTCACTTTGCAATCATCCATGTTGTCACATCGTCTGTTGCTCAAAACAGGACTGCAACTTGTGCCTTGCTCGATGTCCCTGTGCAACCGGACACTGGAATGTAGCTGGCCTGGCCAGACTTTGCCTGAGCTCGAAAGGATGCTCCCACAATTTGGTATGTTCTTCTCCTACAATCGAAGTTACGAGGGTGACTGAGTCCTGTGCTTCCCCAGTTGGACTGCACGTGCCCGGAAATCCGTTGCCTCCAGAAAAAATGCGCGGTCTGCGGCTACAAGCTCAAACAGCCCTGCTTGCTGTTTCGGGAGGGGTGAAAGCCTTGAATAGGAGGCATCTCGAGTAGGTCTGCCTAATGCCCAACACACCAGACCCTTTCTCTGCACGCATGTTGAACGGTGCCATAAAGATTCTTCTTAACATACAAATACCTGCGATGTCGGCTCCCAGCATGTCAGGGAACATGATGTGTATGTATGCATACTCGATTGACCTGACATGCAAGCCTGGGAACAAGCCGGAAACTGTAAAACTGCACGGATGGCTGCAAGGCACCGTCGAAGGCACAGTAATCCCAGGCATTGTTATCCGCTAGCGCGTCCTGCGGCAGGAGACAAACCTACGACATCCAATCGAGGCTCTCTGCTCTTTTTCTCTCCTGGAGTGTGCTGTAGAGCTTGAAATCCACGAGGTAAGCATTTGCCTCATCGGCCTCGAAGAAAGAAAATTTTGTCCCCCCCCTTCTGGGAGCTGTGTCACACCCGTGCCTTCCAGTCGCATGCCAGCGCTTTGAAGGGCTCATAGGTGTCAACGTTTGTGAGTCGCCGATAGAAGACATACCTGGTGCAGTTCGGCAGCCCACTTGCCGAGCGAGAGCTTTTACTCCGGGTACCTGTGGCTCTTTGAGCATTCCTGGCATTTTCGCAGAATGATGTGGTACCTTGCCGGAATTGGACAGATGCGCACGTGAAACCAAGAACAGAAAAAGTCTCCTTGCTAACCCCCCTTTACATCCTCTTAGATCTCCGGCCTGCTCTCTTGAAAGCGACGATTGAATTCTGTCTCCTCCAGGCTCGTGATGCGGCCATCTTGGTCGACGGACAACCCGAGCCTCAAAAGTATCAAGTGAGGCTCAGGCAGCCATGACACGTTTCTGGAGTGTACTTCATTGCACTTCGAACTCCAGCACACCTGAACTTCTGTGGAACGATGGGAAGGAGCATGTAAAATGCTGTAGCACGGCCGCCTGCTGTGGCAGTCTGCTGCAATTTGCACTCAAGGAAAACTCGACGGATCACCAACCGCTGAGCCCACCTTTGTCTGTCGTGCACTTCCCTGACGAGTCTCCTGGCAAAGCGACACAGCCCTGGAATGCCGACTGCAGAAGATCTGCATGGTGTGGCACAGGGCCTGCATTCACAGGAATGCTGTCCCACTGCTCGCCAAGTGCGAGGAGAGGACCACTCTCGAAGGGAAAACCCCTGCAGAGAGGGAAAGTCATGACGCTTTTCATTAACACCCGAACACTCTCGCCTGAAACTGTCCACCGGAGCGAAGTTGCAGGCCGACCACTTGTGCTCGTCCTGTATAAGAAAAGAACTCCTACGAGGTTTTCAGGCATGCAGGCTTTCGTGGAGGCCGGTCCGCAAAGGCGTCATTCAGATCGCTGAAGAGCTTGAAGTCTTTCCCCTCGACGTTGTCGGGGTCTTCATTCCATGCACAAGACATCCTCGTTCACAGTACCAGGACGTGTAAGAATCGATGTCTTGCCTTACGATGATCTGCTCAATATATCTCGCCAAGCAGCGATTCATATGGTGAATACTCCTTCAAAGGTGTGAATCGACGATACACGATCTCCTGAGATCATTCAGGCAAATGTCTGGTGCAAAGCAGGACGTGTGCCATACTCTTACGTTCGAGGCGGTCTGTGACAAGAGTGCGTGCTTGCTAGATTTACGCTACCCACTCCATATAATAAGAAGACAACATTAATAGCTGTATGCGCCGAGACGAGAAGCGGTGTGAGTTGCTGCGCACGACGGACAGATACGCTTCACCACCGGATACTTGTTGTACGGCTGAAGAAGCTCGTCGAACTCCTGACATAGGAAAGTGTACGGGCAAAGACTACTGTGGCTTGCAAGCCTCTTCATGCATCTGTGTTGCCGGTCCTCTTTACCAATTGTATAGATCTCGCCTTTGGCAGATTTCTCCAGGACTTTCACGAACACAAACCCTGGTTCCTGACACGCACAATGGCTCTCCGCATGATGCGCTGTCGCACGCAAACACACGCTCTGCTTCTCGACCCCTGCGCGCCAGGTGCAACACCGTGTCCAGCTGCAGGCCTGGCGGGTCGTGCACCAAAGATGTGTTCTAATTGGCACGCGGGGGGTCAACAGCCTCCAACTCCGCGCATGTTCGCGGCTTGGCATGCAGTTGCCGACAGCAGATTGAGTCGGGGCTCTGCAACCTAAGACCAGTCGGACAGTCGGAGTGGAGCAGTGATGCAAACTCGACATACAAACATGGTAGCCATGCCGCAGCCCATACCGAGGAAGCGGCGGCACCGGACATGTTCTTAAAGCCAACGGCCATGACGTTCTGATTGCACGTGATCACGTCGAGGGGACTGAGGTTCTTGTCCTTTAATCTGAGCGAGAAGACTGCCGATCGCCCGTGCAGCTTGTATTTCTTGCCTTTGATCTTGCATGTGGCGTTCTTGTCACTGATCAGCTTGATCTGCGAAATGCCAAACGGCATCTGGGTCTCTCCTTGAAAGACCCCTGGCGGCATAAATGAGATGGCACTCGCCGTGGAGGCAGTCGCGCGGTCGTAGGAGATGCCTCCGAGAAAGGTCTGATCCTCTGTGGCGGTAAACTTACACATGGGCTCCTCCTGCGGGCCCTCAAAAGCCTTTTTGCAGATCTTGCGGTGGTCTGCGGTCTGCCACGCATCGAGCTCTTCGTAACCTTTCATGGCAATGGAATTGAAGCGCACCTTGCCAGTCTCCAGATCTTTGAAGCAACTTGAAGGCGAACCCTGGTTGTTGGGATCCTGCGAGTCCCACGCACTGGGAGGAGGAATTCCAGCGAGATCGCCCTCAGCTGCCGCTTGGCAGTCTTCCTTGGACTCAACTGCTCGGTAGCTGTCGGGGCAAACATTGCTGCCTTTGCTGGCCATCTTGTACAGCTCATCGACACCGGAGCCACAGTAACAGATCCGAACAGTCTCATCGTTTGGCATTTCCTGGCCACAGTCCAATGGGACACTCTCACTTGCAGGGGTGCAAAGTGTGGTTCCAGCATCGTTGGGATCTGGTCGGAAAGTTGCTGCCAGTGTGCCGTTCTGAGCATCTTCGACTGAGGAACAAGCTCCCCCAACTGCTCCAACTGCTACCTTCATCTTGTTCTCGGAGCTAAGTAAAGAGCTGTCCGATGAACAGACTAGTGAGAGTGCACTGCAGGTAGCATTGCATGTCTTCTTGCTCTGGTCGACACGGTACCATCCTGCAGGAGTCATGCTTTGCCATGCTCACCCTGCAACGAAAGACCCAACCCGTGCTCTATTCCCCAAGCTCCTGCAGGCGACTGTGCTTCCGCTTGTATCAGTGAGGCACCAGAGGCACCCTTCACCTTGGTGCAAGCATCTGTCGCTCCCGCATCGACACCTGAGCTCACGCGACAGGCGACACTCCACTTGATCCTCACATGAGCACACCCACAATGACACATGCAGCCTGGGACCAGCACTTTTCAAGGTCTCAGCAGTGACAGAGCAGATTCGCCATTCTCGACCATCACAAAACGCGTCGTGCAATGAAAGACAACTTGCTGAGTCATCGCACCTGGGTCGCGCCACTAGACAGCGGCGGTAGGCGCTTCTCGTATCGCCATGAGCAATAAAACAAAAACTAGTATGGCTGGAATTTGCTGCGCTGCTTTTTGACGGCAGCAGCTAAGCTCCCTGTCCACGTCTCGCACTTGGACAAGGCATCGTTGCTGACGTGAGGACCGTTTGTGTAGTGAGAGGTTCGGGCATCGTCGTGCATTCTCCAGCTCACCGTAGCGGCAGTGTACTCATGCGAAGTTCCATCAGAACATTCCTGCTTGATTGTGACGGGCGTTCCCTTAAGGCTTGTCACGTACCAGTCTTCGGCACATGGGCCGTAAATTGTTTTGGCGGCTGGTGCCACGGGGGTGCTGTATGTCCAGTCCAGGCCACTCATCGTCGCAATGAAGTTACGAGTTCCCATCAGCAGGACCCGAGAGTATTCAAAGTCTCCCTCGATGTAGCTTGCAAAGCCATGCTCCAGCTCCACGTCTTTCAAGTCCGTCCCGTTAATGGAAATCCGGATCGTCACGTTGTTGTCAATCGCGAAAAATGAGAGCATCTTTGGACCTTTGTGGTTGCCCATCACCACGAAGGCCTTGCCACGCAGCGAGGAGTGTCCCCAAGGCGCGAGCTCATCGGGGTTCCGCTGGCTGACGACTGGGAGAGCGCTCTCAAGGACTTTGTAGGTCCCGAAGGACGAATCAGGCAACAAGTACTGGCGTTTGTCCTGCACTGCTTCTGCTATATGCGGAAACCTCGAACTTCAAAAGAAAATCCTACACCAGTCAAAAGTCAGCCAAGGAGCCGTTGCATCACCGCTGTCTGCATAGTGGTACCACCCTTCTCCAGTCTTCGACGACATCTGAACTTGCACTCGGCGCCCATTGCACGCCCCGTCTGCATTGCTGATTTTCAAATCGACACCGACGCCATCAGCCAGCTTTGCGTTCAGGTAGTCGGATGCTTGCTTCAATTCCTGCACTGACACGACCCTGTTCCAGACGATGACCTCCATCACTGCCCACTTGGAAACGTCCTCCCACATCTTTCCGTGATTGATGACAAGGTTCTGCTTCAGTTTCACATTTGCAGGCTGACAAGAATCTTGCGAAACAGCGTCTCCATCTACGAGTGCATCCCTCGAGTCATCGCTGGTTGAGCAAACTACGACCCAATCCAGCTCTCCAGTTGAAGGCATGGCTTGCCCTTCGCAGCTGACCCCAGATTTCCCAGCTACATGCCCATGCAACCAGTTCCCCTCGGAACCCTGAAGGATCCGACCATAAGGCTTTCCAGTGTAGCGCGTGATTGAGCAGATGCTGTAGGTCTCTTGCAGCACCTAGGCAGTGGCGCTGGGCTCCCAAGAAGCCCCCAAGATGATCTAAGGGACCCGAAAGGACTCATTTTCGCACTCGCACCTCTCCGAAGTCGAATCGGGTCTTCTCGTCCCCGCGGAGGAAGCGAACACCGCGCTTGCTACCGTGGCCGATCTCGAGGCTCGTGTCAGCCTTCCGACTAACAACCTGTCCTTCATGGGATCCGATGGTGCTCGGCCATGGCACCGCAGCATCTTCTGAACGGAACCACGCCACGCACCCGTCCAGGGCAATCGGTGGCTTCTCATCATGCGCCTCTTCGTAGTCATCTGCATTCACGACGGGGTCCTCCTGTAGGAGTGAGCTGCAGCAAGCGCTGGAACATGTCTTGGCTGGTGCGTTGTGCGGCAGGTCGCTGTAGTCCATGACTCCACCAGTAGCTTCCTCCTGCTGGAGGACCGCCATTGGCTCGCAGGTGCTTAGTTGCGGCAAAGATGGCAGAGACAGCATGAAGGCCTGCACTTCCGATTCCTCGTCCAGCTTGTGACACGACTTCAAAGCGTCATCTGGATTTTCACCCGGCTGCCCCATCCCAGCCAGTACACAAGCGACAGAGGACTTGGCTTTGGCAAGACCAAAATACTCTCGTCCTTGTGCCTCGATCGTGTCAAGCGCAGTGTTCATCGCGTCCAGAACCTTAGCCTCACAAGCCAGACGCAGGTCGCAAGGCACCCTCCTGTGGTGCGCCTTTGCGCATGTGGCAGAGTCGAGCTCATCCTGGATTCGATTGCATGCACCGCGCTGCTGCTTGTAGTCCCGCCCCAACCGAGGACAGTCTGCATGTCCCTGCAATAGCCTTCGCCCTTCCAGGTGAAGAGTATCTGCAGGGCACTTCTCCGCAAAAGCAGTCCAGGCAGCAGCTTCTGCTAGGCGACCTGAGAACTCGCGGACTCGATGCAGCTTCGGCCTGGCTTTCAGAACTGAGCCATCAGCAGGCTCTGTGCTGAGATTGCAATCCATGAGCATGCAAGTCTGCTCGAGCTCCAGTGCGGCATGCCTCGGGAGATAAAACACAACAGGACAGCAAAAGTCGCTGCCCGCGGATGGTCGTGAATCCAAGCGGCTTGAAGTCGCTGATCCAATACGTTGAGCTCACTGCGGGCCGCTGCATGACTCTCCTAACAGAATTCACCAACACCAAACTCATGCCGCCTCAGAGCCTCTGGCCTCGAACTGTAGCTGGGAGAGCTCGACGTCAAGGGCAGTCTTGATCTGAGCTAGCAGCTCCTGCGGCAAAGCACGGTACACTCGAACATAGCCGTGTTGTAATCACAGCAGCCTGTATCTGTGCGCCCTCTCGAGAGGCTTTCTGCACCGATCGCTCGATTGTTTCCATGCCGGCGAGAACCGGATCCTGGACATCGCGCCGTAGCGTCAATGAAACACCTAGGGACTCTAAGCAACTGTGCAAATAAGCGCTGCAAGCCTGCACCAGACCGCCAGTCAACGAGTCTTGTAACTGCGAGACAATGCCGAAGGCTGTTGTTGCAGCCTCATCGTAGCGGCAGTCATGTCACCAGCGGAAAGAATCTCAGTGAGTGTGCCTGGGAAAGGGCCCCATCGTAGCTGCTAGCCGCAGGAGGAGCAAAGAGCGTCAGTACCAGTACAGATGCGGGCCTCAGCAGATCCCACAAAGAACGCGGTGATATGATTCAACATGCTGTCGCTCATGACAAGCGTCCTCGCCTTCGGAACATGGCGGACAGCGCCATCGCCCCTTTTCACCGAAAATTCCGTTCCTGCAGGAAACAAACACCACACCACGGCAAAACAGCTGTCACACAGCTCCAACCTGCCTGGCAGCAGAAGCGACAATATGGATAGGAGAGTATTGATGCAGGTCACCTAAACAGTGGGCAACTGGTGCATCAAGAACATGAGGCTGTCGATTTGCACTCCACTCTGATTTCCAGCTGCCAGTGCAAGCACTCTGGGGACCTAGCGACAACTGATTGGAGGAGCCACAGCCCCACCCGCCATGCGGAGATTTGAGCTGCATGGCTCTGTTCATTTCGTGCACTTGGCGAGCTTGCAGGAGCATGTCTGGGGTCTCTGCAGCCTGCCTGACCCTGGAACACTTGACGGTGTGACGGCGCGGCCTGAATTAGGCGGTCCCTCTGCGTCACGGAAGCCTCCACGAAACACCACATCCTCTCCTTGCCACGTGCACTCCAGTATCACATTGCACAAACCTGTGGGGAAAGACGCATCTAGAACTCCGCTGTCCAGACCAGTCCTTCATCCTGGCTTAGGGTTCTGGCTGCTTGTTGGGCTGATGACTTTCTGTGCAAAGCCGTACTGATGCCGTCCTGCCTTGAAGCCTTGCGCTGGTCTTGGTTACTCCACGCTTTGCGCAAGATGACCCCGATGCTTCTTAGTTTCAAACTTTGGGAACCCGTTGCGGCAAGACACAGTCCTGGGCCTCCAATGTCGTTTTTAACGTGTACTGGCTTTGCTGGTACTGACGGACACCGGCCGAGCCGGCCGGGTCGAAAGCACATTCAGGCTAACTTCTGCAGTGTGAACTGCGAAACCCCGTCCTTGCCATTGACACGACACCTGCGCCACATCCGCAAAGACAGAAGCTGTAGAGAGAGCAAAGCGAGTGAACAAAGCAATGCACAGCCGACAAGCAAGTTTCTCACCTCATGGCCACACAGTGCTCGACTTCTCCGTGCCTCTGAAACTTGCATCCAAAAGCTTGAGCAATGGCCAAGCAACTTCCACTCGCTGATGTCTGACTGCCAGGCTCCAATTCCAGAAATCCTCTCTGTTCACTGATGCCCTTTTCGTCCTAACACTGCCAACATTGCAGTAAAGTCCTTCTGACAGTCCAGGATACGGTCCTTTGCCGGCCGCGCGGTCACTGATCTGAGCAAGGTCTCCTGAGGGTGTCCAAACTTCCACGGCATGTCACAACGCAGTGCAACCACCTGATCTTTCTGGAAACCTCGCGCACCATGTTCTCCAACCTGCTGGACCTGACGCAAGGCACACTACACCAGGTTTTGCGAAATGCACGAAGCCGACCTTGAGGCTCAAAACCTGGAGAGGAGGATTCAGAAAGAGGAAGGCTGGTGCCTTGTGCCTGGCGCAGGACGAAGCTCCCCAAACCCTTTCGCGGAGCCCAACAAAACCCGAGAAACCGGGGCCGGGACCCGGCTGTCACGTGCAAGAAAAGAGTCGGCCGCCCTAACGACGGGCAACGAAAATCTCCGAGCCGCCGAGCCCAAAGCGCGCCTTTCGCACTCCTGGCTTCAGCTACAAACTCCTTGCAGCTCGAGGTCACGTAAGCCTTCGCCTCCGGTCAGCACAAACTTCTTTTTTGTGGCCTGCAGAAACGATGCAGGCACGCGGCCTGCTCCACTTCTGCCTCCGAAAGTGGCCTCTGCAAGGCTGCAGCCGTCTCAAAAGGGGGGGGTGGTTCTCTCATGAGACGTCCTTGTGATTTGCAGCTTTTCCAAATGTGCACGGAGCTTTGCGAGGACCTCACAAACAGCCCAGTCCTCCCGATCTCTGACAATGCTGCTTTTCTCCGGCCTTCTCAGAGCATTGCTTGCTGGACACGTCTTCGAGCAGCCTCACAGCACGAGCAGTGCTGGCTGGAAACTTCCGGAGCAGAAATCGCCCGAGCATCGGCCTTTGGCATGCCTCCAAATCCCAGGCAGCTCTGGATCCCATCCACCTTGACACCTCTCAAAGGCGACGACAACCCTTCCTCGAAACCGAGTAGTGGCACCACGACGAAATGAAGAAAAAGAAGAACGGATGCAAGAGCTGCCCGAGTCTGCCTTGAGTTCAGTTTCGCCTCTCGCCTGCTGCGCCACATGCTCTTCCAGCAATGCCTCTGCCTTCGAACCCCGGAGAAGGATCGAGAAATCGAAGATCAGCACTGGTGTGGCACCTGCTTGAGCTTGTTCCGGTCCACGCCACACCGCTGAGCCTTGCCAGGTAAAGAAATGCCCCAATTTCGGCATTGAGAGAAGGGGCAAACCGATGCTGTCAAGGTGCTGCACTGATTGCTTCCTTTACTGCCAAGGTCTTTCCTTACACTCACCAGAGCATTTGGCCGATGTCATGAACCAGCATCATGTCAAATGTGCGAAACTCAGGAGTCATCCCTGCTGAAGCAGCCTGAGCCACTCGGCATCACATGCGAGCGAAAGTTGCAAGAGAAATTCAAGAGACAGTTCCCTGCGACAGTAGCAGCACCTGCTCTTGTCCGACATGTCGTGAAATCGTGTGAACTCGATTCTCGCTGTGGTTGGAGGTTTTACTCGTGCTACCCGGAAGCTCGGAGAGCCAAAAGACCAAAAACATCACCGCCTCCGGAAGGCGTTGTGGATCAACCGCTACTCGCTTCCTCCTTGCCCTGGCCCAAACCTTACCCAGTGATCGACTATCATTCCCACAACACCCTGTCGAACGAAAGCAGCCTGGATGTTGTCACGTCCTTGTATGTCCTTGTATGTGCTTGCATGGTGCACCAAGGTATGCACAGGAGACTCTCTGATCACTGCAGTGCACGAGAAGTGCGTACTTGGCTTCGAGGCTTCGCCGTGTCATCCAGCGCTCTGCTTACGTCCTGCGGCCACGGTTGTCTACCACGTGTGGACATTTTGTCCACGTCATTCTATAAGTTGTGCCTTCTTGGACGAGTCGTCTTCCGACTCACCCACCTCACATGCACAAAGTGATGAAACTTCGTAACCACATGTTTCGCAGCAACACATTTTATTGACACCGGGGCTCCCACGTCGGACTCGAGTGCCACTTCAGACCTGTGCCAGGATGGCACCGCACTGGCATTCCTGGCAAGAGCCAGCGGCCTGCTGTCCTTGGAGCTGGCACCCAGATCTGGCTCGTCCTCATGGGAGTTCAACGTGGCCCTTGAGCTTGTGAAAGGTGAACTTTCAGCTTGTGCTTGGCACAGCGTCTCACTGTGAGTGAAAGTATCAAATGATGCAAAGTGACAGCGCAGCTCTAAAGCCAGAGGACTACATCAGAGCGACGGCAGCGAAACCCATCGCATTTGCCAATTCCCCTGTGACGTTCGATTCTTTGCAGCATCTTCTGACTTGCACGGAAACGTCAGCGATGTTACACCAGGACATACCAAGCTCCACATAGGCCTCCAAATCCTCTGGACGAATGCCAATAGCTCCTGTCATGCTGCGTCTGACTGCGTGGATCAGAATGCACTTGGGCTCGCACCTTTCACATCCACCCTTCTTCTGATGTCTGTGCACCCACAGAGTGCACCTGGCCAGAGGCAGGAAGAAGAAACACATCGTCTGCGGGGATGGGTCAGGCCACCATCTCAGCTACTCCAGCTACTATTTTGCCGGCAGATCTCATTGTCCGGTCGTAGGTCTGCTGCCACGAGCAGGACAGTGCTCCGCCGACTCAGAGGAAGTCTGCGTTTGAAGGGAAAGCCCATCTAGACACCTGGCAGTTTGTCAAGTGGCCGTCGGCTCTTGCAAGACCACCAGGGCCCACCCGTTACTGCAGCATCAAAGCGCAAGAGTGGCATCATCTTCCTCCTTCGCAAGATGCTTCCTGAGGGAACTCATAAAGTCATAAAACACAAGTCAGTAGTTGCCTCGAAGCCTACGATTAGCCAGGCTCACAGCCAGCTGCAAGTGAGTTGCGCTGAATTCAGCCAAGCTGCACAGGATGTGTTTGGCGGTACTGGTTCCCCTGCGTGTACCTGTCAAGTGTCACAACCGACGCAGAAATCGTTTTGTCAGAAATGTGAGCACCTGTCGATGTTGGCTTCCTGTGCTTTGGCGATGCCGTCGAAGGACTGAACGGCTGCGCCACGGAGCCGCGTGAGGGCCTTCAGCAAGGCTCTATAGCTGCCAACTCATGCAGCTGACTGTAGCGTGTTCCCTTCCCGCAGGCTGACATGACATTGCCTCTATTGGCTCTAGTCTTTTTCGTCTCATGGTTTCGATTCACTTCCCAGGATTGCGTCCGCAGATGTCTGCACTCAACCTCGGAGAAATGCCCTGACCATGCTGATGCTTGCCGCTGACTCATTAAGCGACAGCCTGACTGATGACGAACGCAAAGGCTTGGAACTTTGCCGGTTGCAATGACATTGACATGCACAAGCAGCCCCCACAACAGTGCTAGATGTATGGCCGCGTTGGAAAAGCAAGAGCCCGGAAGAGCCCCATGCAGGCCGCTACTTAGCCTGAACGCGTGGCCATGCATGGTGAAAGCTGAGGCTCAGGCACGGAAAACCGACCTGCACCAGAAAGGCCGTCGTTCTCTTCGCAAGACTTGCAAGACGGCGGCCTCTGTGTCTCAGCCACCTCTGCTTTCTCAATCTGATCGACCATCCTGTGTTGAAGAGACCGCAAAGAAGGCGAGCATGCCAGGCAAGTACTGGCAACGCCCACAGGTTCCCGACCTGTTGCTCTCCTGCATCGCAAGTCACTTGGCATAGCTTGTGGACTTGTGGATGCTTTTCCAGAATCTCCTTGATGGAAGCTTCCGTCAAGCTCTGTGCTTTGTTCTCCCGGCCAAAGGGCTCCAAGTCGTCGAAGGGAAGGGCAGCCTCGGCAGACGTGGAACCCAACATAACCTTCGTGCAATCTGGCCAATCTGGCCTTGGTTTCATTCCGAGCATGAACAACCTGTCAAAATAGGATCGGAGGCAAAGCTTCGCGCGGCAAGGCATCCTAGCCTTCATGCTGCCCGACTGGGAGGCATCATGTTCCTACCGGTGATCTCAAGTAGGTTTGCCGACGCACAAGCAAGAAACCAGGTTCGGAAAACGCAGAGTGATCTTGCGGATTGCCCGCGTCTCCGGTCAGAACCAGGGCTTGTATAGGTGGTCAGGGAGAGCCATGGCTCGCACAGGCTGTTGCTGTATGAACTATGAACAGCCCTTCTTCAAAAAAACTATAAGAATTGGAGCAGACAGCTTCTCACTGATTTTGACTACTTTGGCATGTCCTGCACAGAGGCCGCAAGCAAAGGCAGGAGCCACAGGCAAGCCGGCTTCATTGCCTGGGTTGGCCACAACACGTTGCATCGCATGAAACCACCTGCCAGCTTGTGTAAGGCGGCCTGAAGGTGCCGCAAGGAGGAGGACTGCAGAAGGGTGCGGCGCCGCACCCGCTTTCTAACCCCTCCTTTTAAGCCCAAAGCGGCTTCGGACCCTGTTCAACTACTCAGGATTCAACTTCTCTCCTCTCACAACATGCCGCACCAAGAAACAAGCCAGGAGCACCCATGATGAATGATTGCCATGTCTTCTACATGCCCCTGAAGCTCCCACCTAAGAAAGTGCCGATACTGCCAAGTCGTAAGTCTGGCATCTGTTGTCTGAAACACCCGGGAGCTGTGTGGATGGTATCCCCTATCCCTGACATGCGATGCTCGGTGTCATGTGCCTGAGCATCGTGCAATCTATCCCGGCTACACCTTGAGCCTTTCAGACGGATGAGTGAAGGCGGCAACCTTGAAGCATCCGGGTGGCTGGCTAGGGACTTAGAGGTGTTGTGCAAACGAAAGTAGTAACGGCAAACTTCATTAACGCCAACCCCGAAAGAGTGCAAGACACTGGACACCTCAGCTTCTCGTTTCGCAACTTTTCAGGCCGCTAGAAGGAACAGGATGTGCTGCTGGGCACATAGCATCGCCCGACCTGGCCAAAGACTGGCAAATTCTGCTGACATGAGGATTGCAGCACTGGCTAATGTGATGGTCTTCCTTTCTGCGCAGGCTTTAAAAACTCCCGCCTCTCTTCCTGCAGAAGATCAACCTCGAAGTCGTGTCGATGGCCTATCTTCTTCGAGCCGCGGCGCCCTCTGCATTAAAACCGACCAGCACATACTAGTTGGCGCCATATGGATCTCCAGCAGTCGTTCCAAGTCTCTTCGACAGCTTGCCGTTGGACCGGGTTTGCCTCTTCGTAAAGCCAGAGCTCATCGAAAAGTAGACCGTTGCCCCGCAAGCAGAGACACTTTGTCCGACTCAAGGACAGGATAGGCGAAGTATGGCGAAGCAGCTTCGCGTCCTCTCCTGACTCTCCGCTGCTTTGTGGTTACCCTCTTCTGCACAATGATGCCGCCAGGCGAAGGAAGCCGATTGCCAGCTCACGTGTGAGGATCTTGCCGCAACTTCGGGGGCTTCGACCACCTTTGGTCCGTTCTCTTTCTACTCAACACCTCTGCAGCTGTGCTGTTCTCATCTTTCACGCTTCCATGTAACATAGCTTCCACGTTCACCTGGCAACAGGTCGAGTCGTGACAAAATCAGGTGAGGGTTCTTGCACTGCTCCGCGGCGGGGTAGCCAAATCCAAACCGGAGGAAACCCCAAAGTAGTGATACTTGATGTGGACAAGATCGTTTGTATTCGTGACACCTAAATTTGCTTAGTCCTTCCTCCTTCAGGTCAGGGGCTAATGCTCCTGGAGTGGCCGGCAGCCCGTTCTTGTCACCAGTGCAACAGGACATGATCGGACATTGCTGGGCTTCGAGCTGTCCTGGATCTCCGCATGCAGCTTTGCTGTTCCCATTGTGCACTGCCTTGTGCTGACGGTTGCCACGTTGCCACCTGTTGTCCTTTGCTGTTTTGCATTCCAGCAAAGTGCCAGGATTTGCTCCCTTCCGACGGGCTGCTTTCCTAACAACCCAACCAAGCCGCAGGTCTGAGCCTGCAAGGTCCTGGCCACCCGTCGGGGAAGTTTTATGGGTCTCGCCTGCGGCCACTGCCGGGGCCCAGTCGAAGGCAACACCATGCGATGAATGTGCCATTCCGCGAATGCCCTCGCATCCCCCGCCAAACAGCTCCGCTCACTGAGCTGACGAGCTTTGAACAAGGTGAGCGCCCTAGACAATCGGAGTCGGTGTACAGGTGACCCCACACACCATGCCTCGTGCCCGGACATGGACACAGATGCTGCTCCCAAGAAGCTGTCTGCGGAGGTCGGTTTTGCAGGTACGTTGGATGGCCATAAGACACTGAGTCGGGGTCGATACGCCTCCAACAGACGACTTCGAGTGAAACGAGCCGGGCTTAGCCCCCCATTTGCAAAAACCTGGACCAAGCCTGTACGATAGGCTTGGAAAGGTTACATAAGCGTCGTGTGTTTGACACAATTTTTTTACTGGCGGGATGTTCTTGAAAGTAAGCTTGGGGGTTGGGCGGGCCTCTCGGTTCATCATATGTCTTAAACAGGCCCCCTGATTTGGCGACTCCGGTTCGTCATATGATCTGAAACACCCCCACTCAATTTGCGATCTCGACTCATATATCTCAAAAAACCCTCATTTGGCGATTTCAGTTCATCTCATATCTTCAACCCGCCCCTCCTTTCGCCTTTGGCGATTCCGGTTCGCCATATATCTCACACACGCACACCCTCATTTGGCGATCACAGTTCATCAAATATCTTATACACGCCGCCTCCTTTGGCGATTCCGGTTCAAAATGAATCTGAGACACGCCCCCTCATATCGCGATTCCGGTCCGTCATAGATCTTAACCGCTCTTCTGGCGATCTATATCTTAAACACGCCCATCAATTGCGACTTCGGTTCATCATAAACCGACGCCCCCGCATTTGGCGATTCCTCTTCATCATCTGTCTTAAACATGCCTCCTCGACTGGCGATCTCGGTTCATCATATATCTTAAAAGACAACCCGTCATTTGGCGGTGTTGTTCATCATATACAGATTTGAAACACCCCCTCACTTTAAATTGCGATCTCGACTCCCCATCTATCTCAAAAAGGCCCCCTCTTTTGGCGACTTTGGTTTATCATATATCTTAAACACCCCCCCCCCCTCCGTTGGCGATTCCGGTTCGTCATATAGCTTCAGCACACCCCCTTCAGCACACCCCCTCCTTTAGAGCTTCCGGTTCATCCTATATCTGAAATATGCCCCCTCATTTGGCGATCTCGTTGCATCATGCCAGAATATCCCCCCTCATTTGGCGATTTCGGTTCATCATATATCTTAAACACGCCCCCTCATTGGGCGATTTCGGCTCATCTTATATCTTCAACACGCCCCTCCTTTCGCCTTTGGCGATTTCGGTTCGCCATATATCTCACACACGCACACCCTCATTTGGCGATCACAGTTCATCAAATATCTTATACACGCCGCCTCCTTTGGCGATTCCGGTTCAAAATGAATCTGAGACACGCCCCCTCATATCGCGATTCCGGTCCGTCATAGATCTTAACCACTCTTCTGGCGATCTATATCTTAAACACGCCCATCAATTTGCGATTTCGGTTCATCATAAACCGACGCCCCCGCATTTGGCGATTCCTCTTCATCATCTGTCTTAAACATGCCTCCTCGACTGGCGATCTCGGTTCATCATATATCTTAAAAGACACCCCGTCATTTGGCGGTTTTGTTCACGGCACCATGGGATCGCGGGACCAGGGGACCAAGAGCACAGGGGGGAAAAAAAAAGAGGAGCAAAAAAAGCAAGTGAAAACATACGCCCTCCCACTTAAAGGGGCACTTGACCATACTGGCGCCACACAGCTCCCTTGCGCGAGCTTTCTAAACTCCTCGCTTTCTAGATAAACTTCGCGGCAAGGGTTTGTTGAAGAGCTGCCTTATGCAAACGAGCAAAAGTAAGCGTGCCTTCACGACGTAGACTTGAAGGATCGCATTCCTTGCCATAGACCATGCAGGTGAGGCCATTGAAAGCCTTGCTGGCGGCAGGCACAGTGCAAAGCCGCCTCTCGTCTCCAGCAGAAGGCAATCAGCCAAGGCCCCTGCCGCAACTGCACAGCCGGCTGTTTCATCACAAAGCTGAAGACACTGGTTGAGGCCCAAATGGGCCGAAGCCCTTGCTTCAGCCTCCGAGCAACACACAGAGATCACAGCCCGCATGTCAAGGCAGCGATCACACAAGCTGCCTGAGGGAAATCAGCTTGCGTGATGAAGCCATTCCAGCAAGTACCGCCTTGTGGTAGCTGCTGCCAGTGTCCAAAGTGCCGTCTTTCGACGGGCAGTGCTTGCTGAATAGTAGTGCCTTGCATGGGCTTCTCCCCCATTAGCTGTAGCAAAGTGTCGTGATAGAAGGCAAGCGAGTGGGCACGGATTCTGCGGCTTTCCATTTTGATGTTCACGCTCGCCTCATGAAGGACTCGCCTTTGCATCAAGCTTCCGACAGATGCGACTGAGTCAAAATAAAGGACGTGAGGCAGGCGGTAGTAGTCGGTAGCCCCAATCCATGCTAGAGCGCCCCCCTCCAGTGAGGCAGCCAAAGTGGACTGATTCATCCACGGAGTCTGCAGCTTCTGCTTGTGACTCTGCCCGACGGCAAACATGCACATTGGAACGTCACCAACCATTCTGTCAAACTCCAGGGAGCCCCAGCGAACGGCTGGAAGCCACTTTGCCATGAGCGTTTGGCTTGGAAGCAGCAATGGCATGGCCTGCGAAGAGACAAACACATCAACATGAAAGGCCATCCGATTGTAGATCTCAGGCAGCAGCTGCATGGTACAGCTCGAAGAAGGACATCACCTGTGCATACTCGGGTCGCAGAGCCGCTTTGCCTGCTCTTACTGCTGAGCAGGGCACGTCGTTGTCCCACGGTATCATCAGAGCGGCATCGTGGGAAAGAACCGTTCCTTGTCATGCGCACAGTCAGGGGACCGGGACACATAGTGTCAAGCATTGGGTGCAGATGAGCTGCGCAGCGCGAGAAAATGTGTTTGAAAGGCCTTGCATTGCATCTCTACACGACCAACAAAGATGCACATCCACCTCAACCAGCTCTACAGTACAGGTGATATACTCATCAGCGTCCATCTAGCTGCTAGCAGACCAGTAGCGAACGACAATTGAAGAGAAAGAATTGTTACTTCTGAAGCTGGCAGGAGCTCAACAACGTGTCAAAGTTGAACTGGATATAGTGCATAGAGCAGTGACTGACTTGCACTTATATAGAAACGCAACAAAAAGACAGTTCTAGAGACCTGCCTAGCCTAAAGTAAGACTGGACTGGCATTTCAGCTCGAAGGCATGTCCTATGCGTTCCGAGGAGCCACCACAGGTTTCCCTGGAAACATTTGCCGCAGCAGGCCGCGGAACGCTGGGCCAAAGGCTGCGCGACCTTTGCAATCGAGAACACTACCGGGCATGATGCCAGGCAAAACCTTTACCTGCCAAATATGCCTGCTTCCAGCCCACTACTGACGATGTGCGAGATCAGTCAAATAATCCAAGTCCCTTCAACCGACAAACATTTTCTCGTTCTCGGATGCAATTGGTGTCACTCTTGTTGCCACAAGGAAAGCTGAAACGGCACTGACAGCAACATTTGCACATGGAATGTGAATCGGCGACTGGACCGAAGGCAAGCCCAGCCACAAATCATCCGTAGCCCATGGATGGATGGGAGGAGAAACTACATGCCTTGCTTATTGTGCACGAAACATATTCTCCCACACTCCCCACCCTCTTCTTCACAATTGTAAAGCTCAGTTTACGTTCAGTCAGTGCTGAGTCCCAGTTTGTTTGATGCCACTACCAAAAAACATCTCAGACGAGACTGCAGTGGCAGTGTCGACTACGTGACTCCTTAATTCGTTGTAGATGTCACGACGACCATGCCTATGAGAGGCCAATCTTCTGGGCACCGCACGCCAGAGCTCTGGCCGAAGCGCGATGGCTTGGGGGTGCAATGAAATCTGTCCTGAAAAGAAACACAAGAAGCAAAATTTACGGGTTTCCGTCCGTCCCACTGCAGCTCCTGAGTGACCGAGTTTCTGGTACATCGACAGCGGAGGTACCACTGGCGCCCAGAAGCCCGTGGCATGGTGGAACTGCGCGGCCCGAACGAGATCGGTGACCACCTGGCGAGGACATGAAGGAAGACTCGATTGGGACGTTGGCCTACGCTCCGGGGATCCCACGAAAGCGCTTCGCACAGCATCGCCTGTCCGCCAACAGTGCCGGGTTCTCAACTTCACGCTGCGTCGCTCACTTGCACGGCCTGAATGAGGCAGAGCTGCCGCCCGTGCCGACTGCAACAAAGCCTCCAGCTTCTCGGCTGAAGCCAAATAAGTCAAAGCCAAACCTCGAGAACTCAGCTACGTGTGTAGCAGCGTAGGGCACATGCCGTCCTAGTTCCATATTGCGGCTCGGTGCAAAAGCTTCGGCTGAGGCTCCAGCCGGAGTAAACCAAAAAGGGAATGTGAAGAACTTGCTGCATCATGTAGCAGAGAACGTACGGTCCCGTGCATACTTGCAGATGAGCTTGGAGCAAGAAAGCATCCAGCTCAACTATGGCACGAAGTTCTTGCCGGAGGACCTGGCAAATTTCGTGCGTGTAGCAACTGCTAATGGGGTATACAGCATGGGCACAAGACCTTACTTTGCAGATGCTCCGCCTCCTCATCATAGTCGATCTCGACGAACTGCGTCCAGTCCATCATGCGGCTCAGGATTCGATCGAAGATCATATCATTCTCACACTGCTCCAGCCTCAAGTCTGCGTCGCACAGAAGCTGGCCCTCTTCGACTCGAAACTGTCTGCAACAAGAAAGCAAGGACTGAACTCTCAAACATGTCATGTGGCCCCTCTCGCTCACTGGGGGCCCCACACTTCACAACGAAAGCTACAATGATGGGATGCTGCATGATGACCGGGGCAGCTCAATCCAAAATACCGATGCTCGGACCGACCATGTACAGCGAAATGCACCGCAGATGCTATGTCTGCGCAAAGGCTCGGGTGAGCCCCCACCACTGCCAGCTTCCACATCCCGAGCGGGAGAGAGCTTGACGGCTGCTCGGCAAACCCAGTCGCAGGAACTGTCCAGGGCACGAGTCTCTCGACAACTGTCCGAGTTCTGGAGGCGTCCCCGGTGTGGCCCCAGGCACAAGTTCCGGAATGGCATGATCGCAATGCAATCTGCAGAGAAGCAATGTCCTCGATGCACGCTTGAAGAGTACATTACATGCTTCAGCTGCCTCGTTCGCTACGACAACCAAGCCCTCGGCCAAGGATGACAAAGGCCACGAGGAATCCTCAAGGAAGTCCAGGGCAGCAAACCCGCCAAGCAGACGCATCGCCAGCACCGCATAGTTCTGGCCCTCAGAAATCTTGGCATCAAGCTGGGGGGCCATTGTGTGTCTGGCCAACACGAAGAGGGCCACCACCAGTCCATAATGGCAGTGTCGTGAGTGCGTGATCAACTCGGGAGATGCCTCACCAATTAGCACCTCAAGCAAGACAATGGATAATAGGAGCCATCTTATGAATGTTACTGCAATGACTGCAATGAGGCCAAGCCAAGTATGCTGGACGGACAATGTGTCAAAGGCACTTGATGGAAGAGCGCCGACGCAGTAGCCAGGTTGTCTGGAGTTGAACGTACTGCATCCCACAGCGCTGTAGCCATGGCCTGCAAGCTGCCCTTCGGCGAGCTGGTTTTGAAGCTTTGCCAAGCTGGGGGAAACTTGCAGGGCGGGGGGAAGAAAAAGATTTGCCAGTTCGTTCATGCTTCTGCCGGTTTTGGATACATTGTCCGAATCCGGATGCTCTCACTTCAACAACTCAGCCTAGGGGGTAGTCAATCCCCGGCCCAACTATCATGAAAATCCATCCAGAGCACGAGACCCCAACCCCAAAAGTCTACGAGACCGCCGCACCCTGTCCGTGGCTTCGACTGTGACATTATAAAGCTCGGCTGACTTGGGACAGTTTGGCAAATTGCAGCCCATGAGTCACCTTCAACCAGACCAGCATTTCTGTGGACGTCTGTCTGTCTTTAAAGCTCTCGCGCCTGAAGCTCCCAGTCGATGGGGAAACCAGCAGCCGCATATCCCTGAAAAGCCCGATGGAAGTCGTTCCAGGCCTCGGAGAGGACAGTGTCTCATGACGAGGTGTTCTGGACGAAGGGGACAGCTGAGGCAGCGGCCCCATGCTCCTCCGAGCTACAGTCGAGCACAGCGTGGAGGCCGCCAGGGCCGGAGCCAAAGCCGGCGCCAGGGGCTCCAATGGGTCCAGGAGCTCCAGGAGCTCCAGGGGCTCCAGGGGCGCCGGCGGCTTGGTGCTCGGGTGCCGGCTCTGTGGGGCCTTCTGCGGGGCCTTCCTCCAAGGACCTGTGCAGAACGTTCGTCCAGAAGGCCAGAGCCCGTTTGCGAAGTTCTTCCAGGTGCTCCAGCATCCCACGGCTCACGGCATTCAGATCCACGGATCCGCTGAGTTGGATGAGTTCGGGGATGCTGCTGAATTGCTGCACCTCGCTTCAACGAGTTCAAACAAGCTCCGGCACATGCCGGATTGTGGCTCCTTCTCTTCTGGGCTTCTTGCATGTGGTCTGGAGTGGAGCTCAGACGTCTTCTGCCAAAACAGAAACGCAGAAAGGTCTTCTCGCCCGCCAGCACCACTGAGGAAAGGAGCATGCCTCGACAAAGGCTACACACTGTGACATGCGTATGTTGCTTGCATGTCCAGCACCTCACGAAACACTGCAAGAGGCTGCTGTGGACGAGGCGAAAACTTGTGATGTATTCCAGAGACGTCTGGCAGTGCAAATGCTGGCTGGAGAAAGCCAAACGGCGCAGCCTTGGAAGCCGGACTTGAACAGCAACAAGCGGCGTCGCAGTAGTAGCTCAGCGGAGGACACGTCGCAAGCGATAAAGCCACGAGGGGCGTGGAACAAAGACCGGCACCCCTAGCATCGCCCGTGCGGCTGAAAGAACAGAGTCAGAGCGAACTCTGACGGCCTAATGCATAGACTTCGATGAAAGCAAAGACCTGGCATGTTCGCTCCCGTGCCCGCACACACGGCAGCCCGAGGTGCAAACAAAGAGGAGGCACAGTCAAATCGTTGGGAACGAGGACCGCTGCACGATAGTTGGCGATTTCCTCAGGCCTCAGAGCATTGCAAGCAAGTCTTCTGCAACGACAATAACTTAACGAAACGGGTCACCTTACACTCTGCATCGAGAGTCGGTAGCTCGTCGGGCCCAAAAGATGCGGCCATCACGAAAGTGTAGTTGTGGCCTCGATACGAAGCCGGGTTACCATCTGACCAGGACCTGATCCCTGACGGACTGAGCCTCAAGCTGACCTGATTCAGCCTGAGGTAGGATTCGAGGACATCCATGAAGTACTGCCCAGGAAGTCGGTGCCAGTAGCGGGCTCGAAGGACCAAAACCTCTTCTAGGCACCGGCCACATCTGGACGGTCGTTTTGCAGTGCTGTGCATGTTGGCACCTCCTTCCAATGATCTGCATCCTGAGCTTTCCAAACCACGTCAGGTGGAAGGTAGTGTGCCACCCGCTCGACAACCTCGAGACTTTCACGTGTGGCTCTGGCATGCTCTGGCTCTGCTAAGTCCTGAGGCCCAAGCTGGAAGACTGGCGCCAGTCTGGTAGAGGCACTGCGAAGCCGCAAAGGCATTGCATGCCACCACAACTCGCCTGGACCCAAACTCGGACTTCCGAACATGCTGCCTTCAGTCGGGCGAGTCGGACCTGGCCTGGGATTTTGCATCATGATGCGAACCTAAGACGAGGAATCTGGAGCAAGAGGAATGTGGAAAACACTCTTGCCGGATTTAGCCTCGAACATGTGACAAGAGAGCAGCTCGAAAGTCGTTGCCAGGCGGAGCTCCCCAAAGCAGTTGAGAGCAAACCGGCACCACCTCGATGGCTCTACTGCAGCGATTTGCCGCGCAAGAAGTCCGATTTGCTGCCGTGCCGCCAATGGGGTCGAGGGGGCGAGCACGTCAATCAAGTAGCACAGGGACATTGGGCCCGAACCTCGCTTCATTCAGTTTCTGTTCTGTTGTTTGCCCATGCGACGGTACTGCAATGCTTTGCTTTCGGACTCCCGCATATGATGACGTCGGCACTGCTGATGGCAGGTTCGCGTTGCCACAGGCCACTTAGCTCGCTGAGCGCTTCCGACACCGACCACGGAACTTCCTCCTGCAGTTCCGGACTACGCAACACTCGATTGCGATGGAGCATCATACAGCGAGCATGGAAATACCGAACTGGGGAACCTCACATAAAAGCCTGAGCTGTTGAACATGCGCTTGAGAAATTCGGCCTTCAGACAATCTCGTCTCCACGGGGTTGCTGCAAAAGCGATTCTTCCTGGGGTTAGAACGACCTCATCGTCTTCACATGGAGAACCCAGCATCTGACCTCGCTGTATCATGTACAGTTCATGTACAGTCCGTTATAGTGTCTCACCGTACGGGCGTAGGCCGTCTGCATTTGTGAATGCAGGCATGCTTCAGCGTTTTGTCTCCAGGCCGGCCATAGCACGGGTGCCCAGCAAAGAACACGTCAAGGCCATCTTGCAGGGAACATCCGCAACTTCTGGCCTTCACATCTGGTACACAGGACGTCCACCTTCCAGGCCAGATCGACGTGCAGCTTCGCCTGGAAACGCGACATGCAGACACGCGACGTGAGCGGGTCCCTGCCAAAGACTGGGGTCAGGGCGAATGGCGGCAAAAGGCTCCAGAGTGCTGGCAACGTGAAGACCGAGTGCTGCAACCTTGAATGGCCTCGCATTCCAGCTGCCAGACGATGTCTCTGGCAAGCGCAGAAGCTCCTTGCCAAGTAGCCGTGGCTCTACCGCACATGTTGTGAAACGAATCTAGGCAGAGATATGCATCGGCACCTGCACAGCAGATCTCGACAGAAGCTGTGGATCGACGATTTCATGGCAATTCGGCGAGGATCGAAAGTCCAGCGTCGAGTGCAAGCCTCGAAGCTTTTCAGAGCGGGAGGCAGTCTCTGCGAGACTCTGCTTTCGACTGAAGCTTAGAAGCTAAGATGTAAGTCAAGGGAAGACAACGGCCAGTCTGAGCTCTCGAGGAAGTCCGTCTCACCGGTCTCTCCGCCCAAGAGCTGCTCCGCCTGAGATGCTCTCTCGAAACCGCATCCCAAAGATTTTCCTGCGGCTCTCTCAGCTTCACACGACTTGGAGTAAGGGCCGTCGGTCATGGCATGTGGCCCGCCGAGGGTCGTCTGGGTTCAGGAAGGGTCCTCCACGTGGCGTTGGTAGAAGAAATGGGAACCCCGCCACAAGAGTCCTCCAGCGTGCTCGAAAGGCACAGTGTGCCTGTACTCCACAAAGAGCGCGTGCACGTAGCCATAGAGGCAGAAAGCCATTGGATCTTGGTGATCCGCGTTCACCTGCACCAAAACCAGGGCTACGTCTGTCCAAGCTTCGGAGGCTTCCGGTCGTGGCGAAAGAAGTTGCCTGCTGGGACGCCCGCAAGGACGAACCCAAAGGCCCTTGCTTTCCTGCCATGACTCTCGCACGAAGCCGATCCCAACAGCGGCAACAGACCAGCTTAGCCTTTGAAAGCAGCATAGCGATTGAATGGGTTGTCTGCGCTTTTCCGCTCTAGAACAACCGCTGTGTTTCCGAGGCTAGCTCGCGAGCACACACACACACTTTAAAGGTTGGATGCGAGAGGAATCGGTGGATGCTCGTTTGGATCGAAGGTTGTCCCAAACAACTCAAGCTGCCCGAAGAGGGTCAGCATGCACTAGTTCGACATCAAGTCTGTTTGAGCAATCGCGCTTGAAGACGGACTGCTGACACAGGGCCAACTTCTTGTCCATGACCTAAGGCCATCCGTATGCCTTGTTCTTTGAGCACCAAGACAGTGCTGGCAGGAGAACCGACTGTGCACGGAATCCGACTTAGACCACTTCAGTTCTGCCCATACACTAGATTTCGATGTTCTTACTTGATCGTCGCGGGCACTCTCACAAAGACTTCAACATTTCACAGCCGGCAGCTAAACCTCCACTGTTCCACTTACTCAGGCTGATAGTGGCTCCCGCGGTTCCCTGCATCCTACGAGTACTCCGCAGGCCTTCGACGCCTTGTCCCATGAATGCCGCATTCTCCGTGCCGTGGGACCTCCATCATGCCAGCCCACGCGACTGCTGCACGGCTAGGGCTTGGGGCAGGGGGAAAGAAGTCTCTGTCTCGGCCTGAGCTCGAAGATGTCACCAGTCGCAGCGGTGCGCAGATGCACAACCCAAGCCCTGGCTCCTCCGATCATGCCTCGTGCTATCTCGTGCTGCTTGCACACCGAACACAAGCTCACATGCCAACTGTCACAACAACTTGGATTCCGGCTTTCCTCAAAGCCGCTTATCAACTCGACAGCCATGCTGCGAAGGCTTTCGTTTCGTGGATAGCCAGCGCGTGCGTTGAAAATAGCAGCATCTCGGAAAACCTTCGCACACAAGCAAAAAGATGCCTTGCTTCTCCAAGCATGTTCAGGGATCTTAGTCGCCGACGGACCATACCGGAGCAAAGGGAGGCCCGTTACAGTTCAGGAAGGCTGGAGCCTGCACTGCATGCGTAGTGACTTAATGAGACGCGGTGATCAGTGCAGTATATCCGAATGCCTGGAACAGGCCGTCATGGACCGCCACTGCCACGGCCAGCCGCACCACCAAAGCAGCCTAAGCTGCACCGAGCTGTGACTGATACAGGGCCTTTTTCACGACCGACTCTTCATTGCATTGCGAGTGGAAGGTCACTGAGGCCGACTCGCCACGAACCATTCAGTGGCTCATGGGAACAGCTCGGAACTTCAGAAGACAAAGTCCCGCTGTGCTTCCATGTTACATGTAGGCTTCAGGCCGAAGGGAAATAGACCTTGAGCCGAGAGATCAAGACAACAAGCAGAGCAATGCAGAGTTCAGGAGGATCCCACGCCGCTCCTAAACAACTTCGAGGCAGGGCTGGTAGTATCGCCGTGTGTCGCAGTCGACATAACACTCGGACGCAGACTGCTAGGAAGAACACTTTTGCCCCATAAGCTTTCACTCAAGCACTCCTTCCCGAATTATGCTCTTCGCGCTGAAGAGAACTCGTGCTGTCAATTGGCACGGCATGAGCCTGCGTGCTCACGACCAGACTGCCCCGCTCTCAATAGGACTGATGCTGCCGAAGTCTGTTGCACACCTGGTTGGGCCAGAAATGCTAGGTTGCACAGCAGTCTGACAAGTGCTGCCTGCTCTCCCTTCCGGATGTTGGCAGCCAGTACCTCGTCCTCCGTGTCGTCTGGCCAAGTGTCCATAGTGCTGGCCAACAAGGCTTCCATTGGAGGAATTGCCCTGCGGAGACGCTCGACTGTTCGCCGACATGGGTTCAGTATAAGCCTTCCTTAGTCCTGGACTTCTTCAAGTTGCATGCAGAAACACACAAAACGATCCGTGTGAACTGTACTACATACACCTTTTGGACGTCCTGCGCTGCTGATCCTCGATCTTATCCAAGTTGAGCTTCAAGCTGTCCAGCTCGATGACGTGAGCCTCGTGGCCAGCCGAAGCCGACGACTTGACTGATGCTGGCGATGCCTGGCCTTCGTACTGGAAAGCTGGCTCTGGATACTTTTGAGCTGTTCCGACAGCTCTTGACCGAGCAACGTCCCATTGTAGGCACCATCCTGACGCGCTGCTCCATCACGGGGACCATGGATCTGTGTCGGTGTCTGTGCGCCTCTGTCACAGCAACTGCTCTGCGAATTTGGAGCAAGTCCTGCCATAGCACATGAATCCAGGGCGGCGTCCAAAGACTCAGTCGAAGCAACTGCACGAACAGCCTGCTTGACAGGCCGAGTCTGTCTGCACATGAAGCCTCATAACAGTCAAACAAAGCTGTCAAAGTCTCAGAACACACACACACAGGCTAGGCAACGTTATTTAAGCAACTTTCAAAACCTTTCACCTATAACGTCCCGCGACATGAAAACGTTCTTAAATTTGGAGGCCTGTCGCGCGTGGGAGACAGCCTTCATGTTGGCTGTTCAAAGAAGTCTTAAGCCGCTCATGCAGGCCCTTCCATAGGGTTCCCCCAACATAGGCTGAAAACACAAGAAACTTGCTGACTGACCCTTCGACAGAACACTGCGGCTGAGCATCAACAATGAAAAGGTTCCTATACATCACAGAGCAAACCACCGCGTCCTGCTCCTGGGAGTGCAAGATGGCATCGTACTGGGCCTGACCATGAACATCTATGGAGGACTCGAACGGGGAGGTTGCAAGCGACAGGCACCTTGAATCTTGCCAGCACTTCAGCTTTTCTTTTGTCCTCCTCCTGCTTATGCCTGCGCACTTCCGCTTCCAAGTCTTGGCACCTGACATGCTGAGTGGGAATCCCAGGTAGCAGCAAGCACAGCCATCACACATTTACGACTGGCCTTAATCTCAGTTTGTCCAGTCTTGCAGACTTGTTTGCAGCTCTGGATTGTGTGGAGGGCTGCGATGCGAGCTTTCCATCCAGTGCCTGACAGACAGCCCACGATGCTTGACTGCAGACTGGCGGAAACATGAAACCAGACCTGCTGATCCAAGCCCCACTTTGTGGCATTGGCAGCCAGGCGCTGCAGAACGCTTTCCTTGTGACACATCACAGCGTCATGCGACCATACTTCTCTACCTGAGATTATCGCACATGCCAACATCGTACCGGTCATACCTGTGTCAGAGCCGGCACGTGAGCTGGAACATGTTCTCCGAACCAAATGACATGCGCCCACTACTATCTGGACTTACAGCCCATGTCATGTGGGTGAAATCTAGGTTCTAACAAACTTGGACCAAGCACAGCAAACCTGATGTCCAAGTTCCTACATTCAAACTCGTGCACTGGATGCTGTGGAATGTTGCAAGTTGCTTGGACGATACCTCAAATGCCGTAGCACAGGCAAGAGTCAGCCATCTGTCGCGCCAGACGTTTCAACTCAGGAACATATGGTTGATCTTCGCGCTGACCTACTACACAATCACGACCGCATGCTCGGCCAAGTGGGTTCGAGTCGGAAGAACGTGACCATAGCAAGTCTGACAAACCGCATCATCCGTGCCTGCTGCTGTTTTGCCGCGAGTGGCAAGCTTGGCCAAATAGCGATCGATCTCTTTGTTGAAGAGGGCATGGAAGTCCTGCGATTCTGAGATGCCCGATTCGGGCCATCAATAGACGCGTTTGCATTTGGGTCCTGCAACGACATAATTGGATGTCAACACGGGACGCTTCTACTTCCCTGAGCCTGAGCCAGCTGCAACTTGTTTTGAGATTCATGCCGAAACCACTGCTCGTCAGCATAGAATGCTGCTACTATTTACAACTTGTGACCATTTGTGTGCCGCGGCCACGGGGACCAAGATTGAAAATCTTTCCTCCGCAGACAATGGCGCAACAGTTGAATACACCCGTGGCCTGGGACAATTCGTCAATACAGACCATGCCACTTCCTGGATGACGAAACTATCTCATTGTGATCTTGATATGATGCTTCAAAGTTTGAACATACCACATGGGGAGAGAACGACCCAATAATTTGAAGATTTTCAATCGGCATTCAAAGTGAAACATGACTGAAAACTCTCGAAGCAGTAGATGCAGGGAACAAGTTTAGCATAGTGCAGACAAGACGGGGAAGCGTGGTAGCCATTCCTGTAAACCGCTGAATCCCGCCATACATGCAAGGGGGCAGTTGGTGGTCGTGGTCCCGGTGGTCCCATGGTCCTGCTAGTCTCCGGGAAAGTTCCATGCGGTTTGGTGCTGATCTCCCCGTGGTCTGTTGGTCTGCTGGTCGTCTTCTCGTGGTCTTTGGTGGTCCTAGTGGTCGGGTCCGTTGTGGTCATCATTGCTTGGGGATCTACACAGGCATAATCAACTCGAAGTTGCAAGGGTGACAAGTTCCAGGAGTTCAAACCTTGACCGCGTTAAAATCTGAACACTTCGAAGTTTGTGCATTGACACAACCAGTCCCACTCCGCCACGCAGTTTTAAAAACCGAAAACCATGAAAACCCGAAATCCTTAAAATCAACACACCACAAAACCCTCAAAAAGCAGAAGGGCTGTGCTGACCCGGGCGGGCGGGCCGCTTTGGAGATTCTGGAGCCGTGCTGGCCATACACCGAGCTGCAGTTGATGATTGGGTGCCTCGCTGCTCCTGCCCACAAAGGTAAAAAAAAATATATCTGAGAAAGGTGCAAAAAAATTCCCACACCAACATAAAGGTAAACAAAAGGTATCTGAAAAAAGGTGATGAAAAGGTAGCACTCCAAGAATCTGGAAAGGTAGCACACGAAGAATAAAGTAAGCACAGGCCGGGCATTGCAGTGGGGGAGACCGGAAGGGAGGTGCGGGACCCGGGCTACGGGGGGGATGGCGTAGGGATCGGGGCAGCTAGGCGCCCGCCCCACGTGGTCCTCACCTTTTCCTGACACGTCCCTTTACATTGTGTCTCGCCCCTGACTTTGCCGGTGTCTCTTTTTTCCTTTGGTTTCACAGGCCCGCCTTTTGTTTACCTTTTCCGGTCACCTTTTTTTTCCCATTTTTGGGTGAACCCTCACCTTGTACCTTTTCTTTACTTTTTTGTCACCTTTTTTCACCTTTTGTCTGCTTTTCCCTAGGAAGAAGCTGGATTTCCATTTTGGAGAAGCGAGGGCGGGAGTGGTAACAGGAAGGTACCCGAAAAAGCTGAGGGGGACCCTTGGGTGGGCTGGAAAGGCAAAAAAAACGGTACCAACAAAAAATGACCCCAGCCTGCCAGAGCGCACGCCCCAGCCCCCCTGTCCCGCACACCGCGAGTACGAGCGCGCACGCGATCACCCTGCAAACGTTCCCACACCCACGCCATGGTGCCACCCGCCCTCGAAGAAGCCCTCTAGGCCAAGCCCCGCCCTCCCACCTCGAACCCTTTGAGCTTAGAAAACCTCAACGACGGTGGCGGTGCTATACGTACTTCTACCTTCTTAACACCTTCCTTTTACCTTCTGCGTGCACGTGTATTTTGCCTTCTCCCTAATAGGGCACCTTCCTTCTACCTTCTTCCTGTACCTTTATTTTACTTTCTCCCGAAGGAGGCACCTTTCTGTTACCTGATCCCTGTACCTTTATTTTACCTTGTTTTTACCTTTGTTAATATTTATGTTGTGAAAAAAGATGTTACTTCTTTTTCATATTTGGGGCAACGCAGCAAGACGGAGCTGCTGCAACGATTGTCTCCTTTTGGTGCCATCGGCGAAGCCAGCGGCTCACAAACCACGAGGACGTAGTAGACGATGTGCTTTTCAAGAACGAATGTCTTGCAAAATCTGCCACTAAATCCACAAACCCTTAAAAACCAACCCTAAATCCCAACACCGCAAAACCTCCACTAAAACCTCAAATCCCTGAAATTTTAAGTTCCCACAACCTTGACATCTTACTTAGGACCCTGCAGCCGTGGGTTGGGACGTCTTAAAGGGCCTAGTTTGTCGTTCATCCTAACAAACCAAGAATGCTTTTCCAGCTTTCACATTTTGGGCGCAACTCACATTTCGATTCACATTTGGGTTCACATTTATTTTACAAATTGAACTAATTTAAATTTCATAGCCCTTATTTAAGGTTGGCCTACATGACGCTAAAATGCTAATCCACAAACCCAACACCCTAGAATCCTTAAATTGTAAACAAAGCTTGCAAATTTTCAGTCTTTCAAAAATCAAACTTAACAACCTCAAAACTCCGGAGTCCTAACTTCAGCTCTGTGTTCGAAAGTCTTCAGGCTTAATATGGCATAAATCCTAACAGGCCACGAACCTGGCAAAATGCTCTGCAAGGACTGCACGGAGTGTCTTCTGAAATTTAAAATGCAAGTCCCGATATTATCCTGACGTCTTAAACCCGAAAATCCTAAAGTCTTCGAACCTTATAGTTAAACTCCAAAACAACGAAATCCCACAGTCCTCCCAAACTTAAGACGTGGTTATTTTTTACTCCTAACACATCCAGAAGACGAAGAAAATGCCTCCAGTTCCTAAATCCATTTCTGCGGTCTTAACGCCTAAAATTATAAACCTAAGATGTTGAATCCAGTTAAGCCCTAGACTCTAACATGTTCAAAACCTAAAAACCTAAAACGCTTGACGCTGTCAAACCTAAACCCGCAAAACCGTAAAAACCGAAAACTCCAACATTCCAAAACCCACAAAACTCAAAAAAACAACAAAAACTGCGGAGGTCTGGGCTCCAAACTAAACTGTTAGAGCCCAACTGTCCACACATCCAAACATGAAAAACCCTCAAAAAAATAAAACTCCACCAGTGGTTATCGTAGAGCATGTGTGTTTGGCTCACAGCAACCAGAACATCAGGAATGACAACACTTCCACAACGACAAAGCGTTTGCCGCCGCGAAGGATCTCGAGTTTTGTGTAGGTTTCGTGACTGATACGATTCTTTCCCCTTGGTTTTTGAGTGTTTTTGTTTTCTAACGTGTGTTCCATAAAAGCATCGTAAATATGGTGGTCTTTCTTCGTTTTTCGTGTTGCACGAAACGCGAAACTTTGTTATGGGAACGTCTGACATCTAACATAAAAACAATCGTGCTCGCCATCGTTATTCTCCGCATCAACAAATTAAAGGACCGGATAACCCCACATTCGTATTTTAGCGAAAGGGTTGGCAGCGTTTCCAGAAACAGAGGGAGTGAGAGCAAGTGAGCGAAAGGTAAGCGAGAAGAGTGAATGGGGCTAGGACGACACGGACGAGACGCCACGGACGCACGGGACGGAAAAGCATGAAGCATAACAGTTTTGAGCTCATTTGCGATGCACCTTATCACAAAGCCCGGAAGTCCCACAGACCCTTCAACCCTAAGCCGTGCTAAGTCATAGACTTTCAAAGTCATCTACTCTTAACCCTAAACCGTATCACAAAAGGCCGAACGTCCCACAGGCCCCTAAACCCGAAGCCGTACTAAGTCTTAGGGCCTCTCAACTCTCAAAGTCATCTACTCTGAACCTAAGCCCTATCACAAAGCCTGAAAGTCCCACAGGCCTAAACTCTATTCCGTAATAGCCTTAGAACCTAAACCCCCTTAAAGTCATCTACAACCTAAATCCCCATCACAAAGCCCGAAAGTCCCACAACTTCCTAAACCCAAGCCGTACCTAGTCTTACAGCCCTAAAACCTGTGAACATCCGAAAACACTTTTCTCATTTTTCAGTTTCAGACAAAAACTCTCCAAATTTTTGCTTACAAGCCACTTCACAGGTTAGCTTTGGTGCGAAAACGCAGAGAAAACTCAAAACTTTTGAGAAGCGCGGCCACCTAGAACATTGGATTTTTACTTTTTTCGAGACAACCACTTGTGCGATTAGTTCTTCTAAAGGGGCTTTTTCAAAGGCATGAAGGGACTTTAAATTTGTTTACGTGGCTTCTCTCCACTGTGCAGGAACATGGTCGGTTGCTCTTGATTTTCAGACTCCAGACAATCTTCTGGAGATGTTGGCTTCTAGCTCAGATCTAAACGAAGAAGGGACCAGCAAACATAGAGACCCGGTTACAACAGTAGACTGAAAGTCTGGAAGAGGCTCTGCAACACGGCTCTTAAAACTTCAAACTCTAACCTTAAACAGGTGTACTTTCCGTCTAAAAGCCTAAACCTCTTGAAAAAACCTGATCAGACCTGAAAAAACCCAAACTCACAACCCAAAAATTATCATGACCAAACTCTAACTCAAAAATCTCTCACACACAAAACTTGCAAGCAGTTATGTCGCATTTTTCGCATTCCATTCCAATCTTGCCTTGCTGCAAGGACAACTATACATCAGTGCCGAGCTGCCGCGCTGCCTCAGCTGCAGCAAGTTGTCGTTTTCAGCATTGCCAATGGTTACAGTCCGCCTGCATCAACTGGTTTCGCTGCTTCTTTTGTTGGCAGCTGATAGTTTTCTTGACGCTTCACAGCAGAATAGCAATGCTTGAAACAAAATCTCGCGAAGTCATCAAAAACTCACGGCTCTTCGATTGAGGTGGAAGCTTATTGATTAACTTTGCGCTGAGCTTTGGACACATTGGAAAGTGCTTCCTTGCTTGCATGGCCGTCAACGCGGCCTTGGATGACGTGATTGTTGCAACCATGTGACACACACGT